>CAUYQU010003846.1:0-11147 GCA_963574635.1 Cheracebus regulus
CTTGGTCCTAACTACTCAGGAGGCTGAGAAAGGAGAATTGCTTGAACCAGGGATGCAGAGGTTGCAGTGAGCTGAGGTCATGCCACTGCATTCCAGCTTGGCGACAGAGCAAGACTCTACACACACACACACACACACACACACAAGGTTAAGGTTTTTATATCCATGGAACTTTCTGTATTGCTTTTGAAATCTCTGGTTAAATGAATATTCTTCTAATAGTGACCATGATTTTGTTTTGATCAAGTGTTTTCAAACTTGACATCTTTGACGAGTTTCTCCAGCATCAAAATCCTAAGTCGTCCTTTTGGCTTAAAATTAAACTTGGGATTTTTCCACTGGGTCCCTCAGGGAGTCTAAAGAATGTATTTCTCATCTTGTAAAGATATTAAATGATTCAATTTAATTGGTAGATTGTATGGGTGGGCATTGTCAAATGTGGTGATGTATGGGAGGGCATTGTCAAATGAGGTGAGGTTAGATCTCATCTCAGTTATATTTATGGGTATGTTGTTGATATACATGTTCCAAAAATTATATACATTTCTGCAAATTGTTATGATTTGTAATTTTGATTGTTAAATATCTGCCAAAGTTATATTTGTATAAACATGTTATTGATGTCTAGGCATGGCCACTCACGCCTGTAATCCCAGCAGGTTGCAGTGAGCCTAGATCCTGTCACTA
Source organism: Cheracebus regulus (assembly GCA_963574635.1). NCBI lineage: Eukaryota > Metazoa > Chordata > Mammalia > Primates > Pitheciidae > Cheracebus > Cheracebus regulus. Next base: position 688 of record CAUYQU010003846.1, read on the forward strand.
CCCTCCAGTCTGGGTGACAATGAGACTCCCTCTTGAAAAACAAAGTTAACATTTTGATAATGCACTTTTGTGGAGTCACATATCTGATGTCCAAGGCAGTGGAGGGAATGCCTGCCCCAGTTCTAGGAGACTGGTCTGGCTTCTGGATTTGTTCTGTCTGGGTCCCTGGCTGATGGATGGTGCCTGCCAACTCGAGGGCAGATCTTCCCTCCCTAGTCCGCTCAAACTTCCACAGTCATCTCCTTGGGAAACACCCTCCCAGACACATCCAAAATCATCTTTTCCCTGGTTTCCACATGTTCCTTCAGTCACCATGACACCTACAATTTTGGGGTTTATTTTTATTTTTGTTTTTGAGATGGAGTCTCACTTTGTTACCCAGGCTGGAGTGCAGTGTCTGGAACTCAGGTGACTGCAGCCTCAACCACCCATGCTCGAGCGATCCTCCTGACTCAGCCTCTGGAGTAGCTGGGACTAAAGGCAGGCACCACCACACCCAGCTAATTTTTGTAGAGATGGGGTTTTGCCATGTTGGCCAGGCTGGTCTTGAACTTTTGGACTCAAGCAAACTGCCTGCCTTGGCGTCCCAAAGTTCTGGGATTTCAGGTGTAAGCCACCTTGCCTGATTGACACCTAAAATTAAGTCCTCAAGCCCATCTGTTGTCAACAAGTCACGCTTTTCTATCTCTTCAACCCATGCTTAATTTATAGATAAATAACAAGGTAATCATTCACCTGTCATGATTCAACTAACATGTTGCAACTATCTGGTGTACAACCGAAAACACACTCATCCCTTCTCCAGAATTTGTCTCTCAGGATTTCAACATGACGGATTTAAATTTTCGGGAATTGTAATTTTTGATATTTTAGATGTGAGGGATTTTGATCTTTTGGGATTTAACCTATTTTACAACTGAGCAGACTGAGCCGCAGAGAGGGAATGTGAACTGCCCAAGGTCTCACAGGTGGTGAGGGTTTGTAGCTGGAATTTGAACCAGAGTCTACCTTGGAAAGAGATTTTACACTGAGCCTCCTCCTGAGAAGCCTGCTCTCTGGGGTTTGGAGGAAATTCATCATCAGTAAACTGTGTCTCAGGAAACTGTTCCTCTAATGCATCAACCAGGATAAACAAGATTATGAGCCAATAACAAGCAACCTCCATTCTCTCTTCTTACTGTTTGTTTTTTGTTTTTTAGAGATGGAGTCTCTCTATCACCCAGGCTGGATTGCAGTTGTGTGACATTGGCTCACTGCAACCTCTGCCTCCTGGTTCAAGCAATGTTCCTGCCTCAGTCTCCTGAGTAGCTGGGATTACAGGCATGCCTCACCACACCCAGGTAAATTCTGTATTTTTAGTAGAGACAGTTTCACCGTGTTAGCCAGGCTGGTCTTGAGCTCCTGACCTCAAATGATCCTCCAGCCTTGGCCTCCCAAAGTGTGATAACCTGCTTTTTATCATCTAAAACTGACTCTTTCTCAGACTGAGAGCTGTTCAGGCTTCATGTTAATTTCTTGAGCTGGACAGATTCCATCTTACCTTCTTCATTTTAGTTATTTTCCCACCATTAAGTATAAAACTGTAGTGTGTAGCTGGACAGGCTGACACTGGGCACTGGCAGGAATGCATTTGTTGATAAGAGGCTGGGTTAAATGGTACCAGCAGAGTCTGGGAATGCAGGTACTGTCAAGTCCCCAGAGTCCCCATTATCAATAAATTGTATGTCTTTCATGATAGCTTTACCCCTTGCACCTGGCACTGTTTTATTTCTCATGTACTAGTTTCTCTTTTAACTTTTTGCTTACTCCACTTCTGTGAAAAATTTTCTTCAGCTAGGTTCCCCAACCCTTCTAAAACTAGGGTATAAAAGACCACCTAACTTTTTCTTAGGGGCCAAGAGAATTTTGGGCATCAGCCACCTCTCAGTCACCTCGTTAGCTTACAACAACCAAGGTTGATTTCTGTCCCACACGACTCATCCACAGCACTCTAACAGATTCATCTGCATTGGAAACATCAAGAGTCCTGTGGCAAAAAGGAAAGATGCCTGGCCACTTGCTGACTCTGAAACTTTCTGGTAAAAAGTGACACAGGTGGCCAGGAACAGTGGCTCATGCCTGTAACCCTAGCACTTTGGGAGGCTGAGGTCTGCAGATCACCTGAGATCAGAAGTTTGAGATGAGCCTGGCCAACATGGTGAAACCCCATCTCTACTAAAAATACAAAAATTAGCCTGGTGTGGTGGTGTGCACCTGTAATCCCAGTTACTCAGGAGGCTGAGGCAGGAGAATTGCTTGAACATGAGAGACAGAGGTTGTAGTGAGCTCAAATCATGCCACTGCACTCTAGCCTGGGCAACAGAGTGAGACTTTGTCTCAAAAAAAAAAAAATGACACAGATTCCTCAGTCACATGTCACCGATCTAAGCAAGGCACCAGCAAATATTGTAAACACCAATATAAGCCAAATCGCTGAAAGTTTTTTTTCCTTTTGCTTTTCTTCTTTTTCCTACCAAGATTCACTGTCTACCTTTCTTTTCTCTTTCAATAACTAGTTCATGGTTTCACTTTCTTTACTATAAGAAAATGCTGGTCAGGTACAGTGACTCATGCTTGTAATCCCAGCACTTTGGGAAGCCAAGGCAGATGGATCATTTCAGGTCAGGAGTTCAAGACCAGCCTGACCAACATGGTGAAACCTGCATCTAGTAAAAGAAAAAATATATATACAATATTAGCCAAGTTAGGTGGTGGGTGCCTGTAATCCCAGCTACTCTGGAGGCTAAGGCAGGAAAATTGCTTGAACCCAGAAAGTGGAGGTTGCGGACAGCCATGATCTCATCATTGCACTTCGAACTGGGCAACAGGAGTAAGTTTGACTGACAAATTCTTCTGCATCAGGTGAAGTGTGAGGGGGAAGGAATGACTATGTGAAGGAACTGAGTGCTTTGTCACTTGGACTGTTTGTGGTTTAATGGTTGATGAGAAAAAGCACCTGGAAGAGACACTGTGTGTAGAATGCCTTCCAATTCCATGGGTCACAACCCTATGATCTGTTGGCCAGCAGTTGGCTAGGGCTGGTGTAGATGAACATCAGGCTACAGCCCAAACTTACAGAGCAGCTGCAAGGATGAGGGGAAAATGCATTTCAGCCATAATGACCTACATTTAGTAGATGCATTGGAGCTTGTGCAAAAGGACATCTTCAAGGGGCCTCTGCCTCCTTGCAATAAGGGAGATAGTGATGTCAGCCAAACCGGGGGTCCAATCCTGGTCCTGCTGGTTCCTATCTGACTTTGGCCTTGAAAGTCAGCCTGTGGAGACCATTCTTCCTTTGAAGAGTGGTACCTGGTAGATTCTTGGGAACTGAATTAAGTTTCCCCTCCTGAGAGTGAGTGTCTGTAGACAGGAACATACACTGTTCTAAAATCATCTGTTGCTATCTCTGTCTCTGTTGGAGGTGCTTCTAGTGATGTGTAGTTGTGTCTTACTTATCTGTATCTCTGGGGTCTTACATAACATACATGAGTAGTCAGTCAATGTTAGGACTGGCTGGGTTTTAGGCTGGAAGACAGTGGAAATATACAAGCAAAGGCACAGTGTCTTGAATATACACTTGGCCTGCAGCAGTTTTCAAATGAAAGGAGCCCCCTGCTTAGGAGGGCCTTTTGAATTGGGCTCCTGTATGGTTTATAGTGAACCTGAGGGTGATGACTAGACTGTTGGGGAGTGCTCTTTAAGTACAGAGGGAAGACTTGATAAAGACATAAAAGCATGGAGGAAAAGGAGCTAGATGGCTGAGTCCAAAAAATGATTCATGTGGTTTGGGCAGAATCTGAAATGAGAGGCCTTTGAGACTGACTCTTGATAAAGAATGCAAATTCAGCTGGACTCAGTGGCTCACACCTGTAACCCCAGCACTTTGGGAGGCCAAGGCGGGCAGATCACCTGGGGTCAGGAGTTCAAGACTAGCCTGGCCAACATCATGAAACCGTGTCTCTACTAAAAATGCAAAAATTAGCCAGATGTAGCGGAGGGAGAGGCACCTGTAATCCTAGCTACTGGGGAGGCTGATGCAGAAGAATCACTCAAACCCAGGAGACAGAGATTGCCATGAGCTGAGACTGTACCACTGCACTCCAGCCTGTGTGACACAGCAAGGCTCTGTCTCAAACAAAAAGAATGGAAAATCAACAAAGAATTAAGTGCCAGTGACTGTGCTAGAAGCCCTCATGAGTTGCTTCATTTTACTGTCCCAGTACCCCTGGGAGGTCCATTTCCCCTGTCCCCTTTCACAGCTGTGAAAACTGCTGCCATGGAGATGAAGTCCTTTGTCCAGGGGCTCTGTCCAGTCACAGAGCCAGGTTATAAACCAGTAGGTGCCCCTCATCATTAAGGACACTCTGTTGCAGGTGGCCAGGACCAGGCCCTTCCCTATGGCAGCTCTTCCCCAGGGCAGCTCTGGGAGCTGAAGGTCTCTGCACAGACACTGGTACCCTCTGCTGGCCTGTGCTTGGGAAATGGGATGACAACCAGTCACTAGAAAACAAAGACACAGAATGAAGCAAAGGAACAAAATGGGGCCATGAGAAGCTTCACTTCTGTTTACCCAGGAGTTCTGCCCATTGTGGCCAGGCAGAGGTGGGCAAGGAGGGCTGCTGGATTTGGCAACCAGATGGGTTCTGAAGGGCTTGCAGTGGGGCCAGCCCCACTGTTCATTTGTTGGATGACCTTGGGTGGGTTATTTCACTGCCCTTATTTCTGATATCCATAGAAATGGGATGACAGGGGGTCAGAGAGGTTAAATATTCACGAACATGGCTGCTAGCTGGAATCCAGTGCTTAAAAGTTCACTTTAGTGGCTCACACCTGTAATCCCGGCATTTTGGGAGGCTGAGGCAGATGGATCAGCTGAGGTCAGAAGTTCGATACCAGCCTGGCTAACATGGTGAAACCCTGTTTCTACTAAAAATGCAAAAAATTATCCAGGTGTGGTGGCACATGCTACTCGAGAGGCTGAGACAGGAGAATCGCTTGAACCCGGGAGGAAGAGGTTGCAGTGAGCCAAGACTGCACCATTGCACTACAGCTTGGACAACAAGAGCAAAACTCCATCTCAAAAACAACCACAAAAGTTCACTTTATTGGCCTTTCTGTGGTCAAACACCTGCTGGGTTCCAGGCTCTGGGGATACATGACGTGAAAGAGACACATGGTTGCTCCCTGTGCTGCGTGGTGATTTCTCAGACCTCCCATTCCTCCTTATCACTCCTGTTTAAGCCTGAGAAAGTCCTGTGCTTTTAAGAATGTGTGTGGTTAGATTGGGTTCACCTGGGTATCCAGGGCAATCTCCCTGGTCTCAAACCCCTTGCTAATCCCACCTGCAAAGTCCCTTTTTGCTACATAAGGTGACATGTTCAGAGATTCTTGGGATTAGGGCATGGACATCATTGTGTGGGGATGGACAGTCTGCCTACCTAGTCAGCCCTCTGGACCCCAAAGATGTGTATTTATCCCCAATACAAAATACATCCACCTACCCCAAGGCCTCATCCCATTTTAACATCAACTCAGGAGTCCAAAATCTGCTCTAAATCTCATCACCTAAAACACCTCAATTTGGCATGGGGGAGGCTCTGAGGATGACCCATCCTGAGCAGTTCCTCTCCCTCTGTGAACCTGGAACTCACTAAACCAGTTACCTGGCCCTAAAGTGTAGTGAGCGGCCACCCAGAGGGGTACAATCTAGTTCTGTCCCTGATCCAAGGGACCTGATATGTGATATGGGCAAGAAAGATAAGGAAGAAACGATGAGGCTGTACACCCAGAAATACCAGATCACTAAGCCTCTTTTCCTCCTGGTCACACAGGACAGGGAAAGGCATTTCTCCAAAGGGTCTGTCGGCACCTAACTCCTGTCTTGTGAGCCTGGGAGAAGGATCAGCTAGATGCTTTCCTTCCGTGGGTGCTGCTCATTTTAGAAAGTGAGTCAGGCCGGGCACGGGGGCTCACACCTGTCATCCCAGCACTTTAGGTGGCCAAGCTGGGCAGATCTCCTGAAGCCAGGAGTTCATGACCAGCCTACCCAACATGGCAAAACCCTGTCTCTACTAAAAGTACAAAAATTAGCCAGGCATGGTGGTACATATCTGTGGTCCCAGCTACTCAGGAGGCTGAAGAAGGAGAATCGCTTGAACCCAGGAGGTGGAGGTTGTAGTGAACCGAGATCGTGACTCTGCACTCCAGCATAGGCCACAGAGTGAAACTGTCTCAAGAAAAAAAGAGAGGTGGAGTCAGGGCCTGCCCTGGGGTCTTCCATCAGACAGCTGTGCATTACTTGCAGGTGAAAATTTTCCCAGAGCACAGCTAAGCCTGGTTGTCCTGTGTGTAGGACTCTGGCATGTAGCTAATTATGAGCTCCACCTGGGCTGTTTTCACCAGGTCCCTACCCATAGCTTCAATTAGGATCCATGTGCTGGGGGGCTTAAGAAAGTCTAAACGCTTAGAAAGCTCTCAGGTGAGTCTCGTCATCCAGCAGGTTTGGCAGCCATAGATCTACAGCTTTCTGTCCCAGAGACACCTGGCACACAGGAGGGGTCAGAGCTACCCATGATGCTGGTTGTGAACTGGCGAAGGCTCCCTTGAGTGGAGACCTTGGAGCCCAGGGGCCCAGGACCAAGGGGTCCCTGCCTGCCTCAGGCTTCTGAGGAGGAGAAGAAAGGAAGGCTGGAAAAGCCCATGTGGAGGAATACAGCTGCTCTACCTCCTGGAAGTCCAGGGCCATCCTTGATACTGGGCCATTGCAAGGTAGTAATATCAAGTTCCCTTTTTAAAAAGCCCTGTGACTGGGTGCAGTGGCTCACACCTGTAATCTTAGCACTTTGGGAGGCCAAAGCAAGCAGATCACCTAAGGTCAGGTGTTCGAGACCAGCCTGGTCAACATGGTGAAACCCTGTCTCTACTAAAAATATGAAAATTAGCTGGATGTGGTGGTGTGTGCCTATAATCCCAGCTACTCAGGAGGCTGAGGCAGGAGAGTTGCTTGAACCCAGAAGGCATAGGTTGCAGTGAGCTGAGATCACACCATTGCACTCCAGCCTGGGTGTCAGATCGAGATTCCGTCTCAAAAAAAAAAAAAAAAAAAGTGAGCCCTTTTACAGAAAACTATTAGGTAAACAATAGTACAGTGGTACCTGAGTGACTGGTGTGTGGGTACTTGCTTTTCCTTGATGTTCTAGAGTAGAGCTGCACTGTCTAATGTGATTGTCAGCAGCCTCCTGGATCTGTGAAGTGCTTGGAACATGCTTGTGTAACAGGCAGAGTTGCCAAACTCAGTAAATAAGAGTTTAGGATGCCTCTTCCATCAGTGTGGGCTGTGCACAGTGACTTCCTTCCAGAATGGAAGGGGGATAAAAGAGTAACTTTACAGTGGCAAAACCTGACAGACTGCCCCAGCCAGCCAGCCAAAGTTCAAGTCAAGTGATTACATCATGTTAATGGCATACCTGTGTGTAGGACTCTGGCATGTAGCTAATTATCAGCTCCACCTGGGCTGTTTTCACCAGGTCCCTACCCATAACTTCAATTAGGATCCACGTGCTGGGGGGTAAGACATCTGAGGCCCTGGGGGGCCAGGACTTAGAAGCTTCAAATTCCACAGCCACTTCTCTTCTCACTGCCCTCACTTGGCTCCTGCAGAGAGTAGTCACAGTGCCCTAAGGGGCCTTTAGGAGCCTGATAGGACCACAGGAGTTCTCTTGGAGGCCTGGAGAGGCATGTGAGGACTTGGCGTTTTCCATAGGTATGACAGCTGGGATTTGTGCTTGAGACCTCTGATCAGAGCTGGTAATGCTGTGTAATGAATTGCCACAAACTTAGGAGCTTAAAACAACAAATATATTGGCCGGGTGCAGTGGCTCACACCTGTAATCCCTGGACTTTGGGAGGCCAAGGCAGGCAGATCACCTGAGGGAGTTCAAGACTAGCCTGACCAACATGGAGAAATCCTTTCTCTACTAAAAATTTAAAAAATTGGGTGGTGCATGCCTGTAATCCCAGCTACTTAGGAGGCTGAGGAAGGAGAATCGCTTGAACCCAGGAGGCAGAGGTTGCAGTGAGCCAATATCTCACCACTGCCCTTCAGCCTGGGTGACAAAGCAAGACTCCATTGCAAAAAAAGAATAGCCTTGTTAAATTCCTCCCATGTGTTGATGCACTTGCTGTAATACTTATTCCTGCTATTATGAATCACCTGCTCCCAGGGCTGCCCTGCCCATTGCGAGACTTCTTCTGTCTTCCTAAGTGTGAGATAGCGTTTTCTCTGCCTTTACCACATTCTCTGCCTCTCTGGCTGGTGTCACTGTCCTTTAAGGAGAGTGAGCACATTGGCTCTGGGATCTTGGTCTCCCCAGTTTGGCAGTAGGCCCCGACTTGGCATGAGAAATAAATGTCAGTGGGAAATTTTTTTTTTGAAGAGTCTTGCTCTGTTGCCAGGCTACAGTGCTATGACACTATCCCAGCTCACTGCAACTTCTGCCTTCCAGGTTCAAGTGATTCTCCTGCCTCAGCTTCCCGAGTAGCTAGGACTACAAGCACGTGCCACCACGCCCAGCTAATTTTTGTATTTTTTAGTAGAGATGGGGTTTCACCATCTTGGTCAGGATGGTATTGATCTCTTGACCTTGTGATCTGCCCGCCTCAGCCTCTCAAAGTGCTGGGATTACAGGCATGAGCCACCGTGTCCAGCCCAGAAAAGTCTTTTTAAAGGTGCACGTATATAGTAAAATACATATCCCAACACAAACATCATTGCACCTGTTGATGTGTGTCTTAAGAAGCCTGAGGTAGGGAAGTTTGGTAGGTGGAAGTTACTTCCCATCTCCTTTCTCAAGCATGGCACATGGAAGAGAAGATTTTGGCTTTAGCACTTTGCTGTGAGTGTCCTGTTTATTCCATGGTCATAGGCCTTTAGTACCAAATTTATTTGAAAACCTTGTGAAATTATTTATGCAGAAAGAAAGAATGAGGAGTCTTGGGTAATGAGAAAGTAACCAGCCAGTTTTGCAAAACTCCTACATGGATGGTTTATAACTAATTGGAAAAACATGTCTCATCTCAGTTGACTTAATTCTTTTTGCAGTGCTGGGGACTTAAGTGTTCCCAGAAGGTTTAAGGAGCATAACCAGCTCCCAAGGTGGTCAGCACAGTGACAAAAAAGGACAAAGGGCTCTGCCTGCATCTGAGGGTCCTTCAGTCATGGCCAGCTTTGTCTAGGGGAGCAAAGACCTGTCTGTCCTCAGCCTTCCTGGCTATGGCAGGGGCAGGGGTTGGGAGAGCAGAGCATGGGCACTTGTTCTGGCTGGAAACTTAGCCTTCAAAATGAGGTTCCAGAGGCAGAGTTTGAGACCCAAACAGGAAAAGGAGATGGCCAGTGTTGATCCTCTCAGAGCAGAGGGTCCTGAACTGTCTGATTATAAGTGCAGTGTTGGGTCCTTACGTACTTTTACAAAGTTATTTTCAGATACATGGAAGTCAGTGAACCCACTTTCTCTTCCTCATTGGAGTTCTCTGGAAAAGAGTGTTCCCAGGGACAGATGATCTGATGGGGCCACAGCCCCACCAGTGTCCTTAAGAGGGAAAGCTTTGTCAGAGCTCCCAAGTCAGTCCTAGTCCTGGCTTTGCTAGCCAGTCTCAGTCCCTGGCTTCCTCACTTGGGAGGCTGATGCAATGTTGTTTGTGAGATGGAGCAAATAGCATTGCTCCTACCCCCACCAGGGTGGCATCTGGATGAAATTCAACACAGGAAGCACCCTCCCCCTACCTCTATGGACAAAGAGGTGATCCTATTAGAATTATATGGATTTGTGGTTTCCCCTTGCTGTTTCCACTGCCTTCCTGAAACCCTGCAAGAGGCTTCATGGGAAAGCAAGTGTCTTTCAGATGCCTGAGTGCAGCTGGGAATGGCTGTTCCCAGTTAACCAGGCTGGTTGGAGCCCAGGGTGATTTGGCTGGGTTGTGGGTTTGAACCACCAGAGCCACTGAGACACAGCTGGCCCACTGCCAACCATCCTGGAGATGCTACCATTATTGCTCATGGGAGATGTTCCAGCATTGACCAAAAGGGTTGCTGGGTCTTGACCTGCTTAGGACAGGGTACTGTAGAGTGATCTATTGTCATACTCTAAGGACAGATCTGGGTCCTGTGCCTCCCAGGGACCCTGAATACAGAATGCCCATGACAGGACCCCAGCCCATGGGCACAGCCCCTCTTGTTAGTATTAATTATGCACTTATGTGAAGTGCACCTGCTCTTGAAGAGGGGGACAGCCAGTGATTAAAACAGTTGAGGGCAGGTCACCAGGCGGTTTCAGGCTCCATTAGGAAATGGCTCTGAGAGGGTTACTTTAGAGCAAGGGAAAGGTCTCCCTGTTGAAGGGGCTCTGTGCCTGGCCAGCCCCTTA
>CAUYQU010003847.1:0-11987 GCA_963574635.1 Cheracebus regulus
GTGTGGCTCCTCTGCCGGGAATCTCCCGGTCTGTGGGCAACAAAAATTCGTTGGAAAGTGCGGCGTTCACTCGTTCTCTGCGCTTTCACTGGGAGCTACATTCCTGAGCTGTTGCTAATCGGCCATCTTGGATCTCTCTCCACATTGTCTTTTAAGGCAGAAATCATGTCCGAAGCAATGTGTGTGTGTGTGTTTGTGCACACATGTGTGTATTTACCTCCATAGTGCAATGTACTGGTTACATAATAGCTGTAACTGACTGAATTAATTCACATGTCTGGAGAAAAATTTTTCAAGATTAGATAAAGTTTAGTCACTCTAGTGTGTTTTTGAAAAGCAGCTTTGTTCTAATTTGATACTTTGATGTATGGCCTTATGCAAGTCAATGGATTGCTTGAAGCCTTTGTGCTGTTACTCAAGGTCTCTTAGACTCTGTCTCTCCCCTAGACATTTGGTGAAATCACCATCCTGCGACTAGCTCCAGCTAGAACCACGAGTAAAACAGAATAAAAGTAGGTAGATATGAAGCAATGGTACAAAGAAGATAATGTAAATTTAATGGTGCCAAATTTAAAGGTAGTTCACTTTATATGTTCTGAACGGTATCTTTTGGTCTTCTATTTTAGAGTAAAATAAATAATATCAAATAAAGCAAAACAAATAGTATAGGAGTGATAATGGGGCTCCTAGAGAACTCCATATTTATTGTAACTAAGGAAAACACAAATTGAGGAAACAACTATTAAATGGCAGTTAATGTGAAATGTGACAATATACCATACAAAACCCATGGTCTTTTATCATGAGGACAAAATAAAAACTCACTTGTCAGTGAAATATAATATTTCAAACAGATGTGTCCATGATTCAAATTTTAATTTGACTTGATTCCTTCCTTTCTCCTTTTATTCCTTCTAGTGAAAGGGCTAATCACATTTAAAAGTACAGAATGGAATGATTGAAAAAACAAGTTTTTGTTCACTTTCAGTAAAGAAATTCAACATTTTGATTGGTTGGAAATGACTTTCTATCTTTCTGTCATCTCTAACAGCTACAAATGGGAAATTGTTATTTATCTATTTTTATTTATTCCATAAATGCCTAAGTAACAGTAGCTTGTACTGAATGACTGCAGGGATTGTCTCTCTTTCAAAAGTAAGTCATTCATTAGGGTGACTTACCTTTCCGAAGAGACATGTTCTCAGCTGCATGGTGGCTGGCAGCCAGAGAAGCAATTTCCTTTTCTTTAAAAGGGGTTGGAAAGCATCTGATTATATCAGTAAGAGGTATTTCAGTTTTCAAGGTGAAAGAACACTTGCTTCTTTTATAGATAATGAAAGAAATAAGATACATTACTGAAAGACAAAGACATAGCAATTAAAAATACCCAGGAAGGATGGGACATAGTCTGTCCACAGGTTATCTCAATGTAAATTAGCAGAGTAGGGTAACAATACCAGTTTTCTCTTTTAGCACTTAGTTCCGCTTTTAAGATAGGTTTAAAAAAATATTTTCTATACTAAAACAATTAATAGTACAATATTTGTCACTTAGAAGGTCTTAAATTTTGTTTCCCTGTCTCAGACAAATATTAAATGTTTATAATACGATTTACGAGAGAAAGATAACTTATATTTAACTTATTTTACCCAGGACTTTAAGAATTTTGTTTAATAGAAAACATCAAGGCTTCTAGGACTAGCATACATAAGAATCATAGCTAGTGAAATTATCTGTCATTGTTGTGAATTTAAGATAAAAGAAAAGACATGAAGTATGTCCAAACTTTATAGGATATTCAAATAATATTTATTCTGTATCCTTTCCAACATATCCTGTATAACAGTTCTGTCCTATAGAAATATAATATGAACCACAAATGTGATCCACTTTTGTAATTTAAAATTTTCTGGTAGTCATATTTTGAAAATCAAAAGAAACTGGTGATATTAGTTTAAATAATATATTTTATTTAACCCAATATATCCAAATGATATTTCAACACATCATCTTTATATTATTAATGAGATTTTTATATATGTTTTTATACTGAGTTTAGATTTGTTATGTACAGATTTTACATGCAGCATACTTCAGTTTGGACTATCACCTTTCTAATGTCTCTATAACCACATGGTTTCAGTGACTACCATACCACACAAGAGTTCCATGTTGTCTTTATTCAATTCCCTGTATTGTTTTCCCTGGAGTTTGTTTTTAAGAACATGCCTTCAACTTTTTGTCCTTCTAAAAAATTTTCCCATGTCTACTTTGGTAAAAGCACATAAAGCCTCCTCCCCCTGCATATGGGAGGGAGAAGAATGATTATCTTTTAAAAAGTTTTTATTATACTTTAAGTTCTGGGATACATATGCAGAACTTGCAGGTTTGTTACACAGGTATACATGTGCCATGTTGGTTTGTTGCATCCATCAACCTGTCATCTACATTAGGTATTTCTCCTAATGCTATCCATCCCCTAGCCTCCATCCCGCAACAAGCCCCACTGTGTGATGTTCCCCTCCCTGTGTCCATGTGTTCTCACTGTTCAACTCCCATTTATAAGTGAGAACATGCAGTGTTTGGCTCTCTATTCATGTGTTAGTTTATTGAGAATGATGGTTTCCAGCTTCATCCCTGTCCCTGCAAAGAACATGAACTCATTCTTTTTTATGGCTGCATAGTATTCCACAGTGTATATGTGTCACATTTTCTTTATCCAGTCTATTATTGATGGGCATTTTGGTTGGCTCCAAGTCTTCGCTATTGTGGATAGTGCCACAACAAACATAAGTGTGCATGTGTGTTTATGGTAGAATGATTAATAATCCTTTGGATATGTACCCAGTAATGAGATTGCTGGGTTCAGTGGTATTTCTGGTTCTAGATCCTTGAGGATTCACCACAGTGTCTTCCACAATGCTTGAACTACTTTACTCTCTTGCCCACAGGGTAAAAGCATTTCTTTTTCTCCATATCCTCTCCAGCATATGTTGTTTCCTAATTTTTTAATGATTGCCATCCTGACTGGCATGAGATGGTATCTCATTGTGGTTTGAATTTGTATTTCTCTAATAACCAATGTTGATGAGCTTTTTTTCATGTTTTTTGGCCACATAAATGTCTTCTTTTGAGAAGTGTCTGTTCATATCCTTTGCCCACGGTTTGATGGGGTTGTTTGTTTTTTCTTGTAAATTTAAGTTTCTTGTAGATTCTGGATATTAGCCCTTTGTAAGGTGGATACGTTGCAAAATTTTTCTCCCATTCTGTAGGCTGCCTGTTTACTCTGATGATAGTTTATTTTGCTGTGCAGAAGCGGTTTAGTATAATTAGATCCCATTTGTCAATTTTGGCTTTTGTTGCTGTTGTTTTTGGTGTTTTCATCATGAAGTCTTTGTGGGTGCCTCTGTTCTGTATGGTATTGCCTAGGTTATCTTCTAGGGTTTTTATGGTTTTATATCTTATGTTTAAGTCTTTAATCCATGTTGAGTTAATCTTTGTTTAAGGTATAAGGAAGAATCCAGTGTCAGTTTTCTGCATATGATTAGCCAGTTTTCCCAACACCATTTATTAAATAGGGAATCTGTTTCCCATTGCTTGTTGTCAGGTTTGTCAAAGATCAGATGGTTGTAGATGTCTGGTGTTACTTCTTAGGCCTCTGTTTTGTTCCATTAGTTTATATATTAGTATTTGTACCAGTCCCATGCTGTTTTGGTTTCTGCAGCCTTTTAATTATAGTTTGAAGTCAGGTAGCGCAATGCCCCCAGCTTTGTTCTTTTTGCTTAGGATTGTCTTGGTTATACAGGCTCCTTTTTGGTTCCATATGAAATTTAAAGTAGTTTTTTCTAATTCTGTGAAGAAAGTCAATGGTAGCTTGATGGGAATAGCATTGAATCTATAAATTACTTGGGCAGTATGGCCATTTTCATGATGCTGATTCTTCCTCTCCATGAGCAATGAATGTTTTTCCATTTGTTTGTGTCCACTCTTACTTCCTTGAGCAGTGGAAGGAAGCTCATCATCTCCCTGATGAACTCCTTCACATCACTTGTAAGTTGTATTTCTAGGTATTTTATTCTCTTCTTAGCAATTGTGAATGGGAATTCACTCATGATTTGCTCTCTGTTTGCCTATTGTTGATGTATAGGAATGATCATGATTTTTGCACATTGATTTTGTATCCTGAGCATTTGCTTAAGTTCCTAATCAGCCTAAGGAGGTTTTGGGCTGAGACAATGGGGGGTTTTCTAAATATATAATCATGTAATCTGCAAACAGAGACAATTTGACTTCCTCTCTTCCTGTTTGACTACCCTTTATTTATTTCTCTTGCCTGACTGTCCTGGCTAGAACTTCCAATACTATGTTGAGTAGGAGTGGTGAGAGAGGGCATTCTTGTCTTGTGCTGGTTTTCTAAGGGAATGCTTCTAGCTTTTGCCTATTCAGTATGATCTTGGCTGTGGGTTTATAGTAAATAGCTCTTATTATTATGAGATACGTTTCATCAATACCTAGTTTATTGAGAGATTTTAACATGAATTTTATCAAAGGCCTTTCCTGCATCTATTGAGACAATCATGTAGTTTTTGTCATTGGTTCTGTTTATGCGATGGATTACATTTATTGAATTGTGTATGTTGAAGCATGCTTGCATCCCAGGGATGAAGCCAACTTGATCATGGTAGATAAGCTTTTTTATGTGCTGCTAAATTTTTTCCCAATATTTTATTGAGGATTTTCACGTTGATGTTTATCAGGGATATTGGCCTGAAGTTTTGGGTTTTTTTGTTGTGTCTCTGCTGGGTTTTGGTATCAGAATGATGCTGGCTTCATAAAATCAGTTAGGGAGGAGTTCTTCCTTTTCAATTGTTTGGAATAGTTTAAGGAGGAATTGTACCAGTTCCTCTTTGTACTTCTGGTAGAATTCAGCTGTGAGTCCATCTGGTCCTTTTTTTGGTTGGTAGGCTATTTTAATTGCTGCCTCAATTTCAGACCTTGTTATTGGTCTATTCAGGCATTCAACTTCTTCCTGGCTTAGTCTTTGGAGAGTGTATGCGTCCAGTAATTTATACATTTCTTCTAGACTTTTTGGTTTATTTGCATAGAGGTGTTTATAGTATCCTCTGATGGTAATTTGTATTTCTATGAGGTTACTGGTAATATCCTCTGTATCATATTTTTATTGTGTCTATTTGATTATTCTCTCTTTTCTTCTATATTAGTCTAGCTAGCAGTCTATTTTGTTTTTGTTTTTGTTTTTGTTTTTTTTTTTCAGAAAAACAGCTCCTGGATTCATTCAGTTTTTGGAGGCTTTTTTTGTGTGTTTCTACTTCCTTCAATTCTGTTCTGATCTTAGTTATTTCTTGCCTTCTGCTAGCTCTTGGATTAATTTGCTCTTGCTTCTCTAGTTCTTTTAATTGTGATGTTAGGGTATCAATTTGAGGTCGTTCTAGCTTTCTAATGTGAGAATTTAGTGCTATAAATTTCCCTCTTAACACTGTTTTAGCTGTGTCCCAGAGACATTGTCTCTTTGTTCTCATTGTTTTCAAAGAAATTCTTGATTTCTGCTTTAATTATTTACCCAGGAGTCATTCAGGAGCAGGTTGTTCAATTTCCATGAAGTTTTGTGGTTTTGAGTGATTTTCTTAATTCTAAGTTCTAATTTGATTGCACTGTGTTCTCAGAGACTGGTTGTTATGATTTCCATTCTTTTGCATTTGCTGAGGAGTGTTTTACTTCCAATTATGTGGTCAATTTTAGAATAAGTACCATGTGGCACTGAGAAGAATGTATATTCTGTTAATTTGGGGTAGAGAGTTATGTAGATGTCTGTTAGGTTTGCTTGGTTTAGATCTGAGTTCAAGTCCTAAATATCCTTCTTAATTTTCTGTCTCATTGATCTGTCTAATATTGACAGTTGGGTGTTAAAGTCTCCCACTCTTATTGTGTGGGAGTCTAAGTCTCTTTGTAAGTCTCTAAGAACTTGTTTTATAAATCTGGGTGCATATATATTTAGAATAGTTAGCTCTTCTTGTTGCATCGATCCTTCTAATATATTTAGGATAGTTAGCTCTTCTTGTTGCATCAGTCCCTTTAATATATTTAGGATAGTTAGCTCTTGTTGTTGCATCGATCCCTTTACCATTATGTAATAACCGTTCTTTGTCTTTTTTGATCTTCGTTGGTTTAAAGTCTGTTTTGTCAGAGACTAGAATTGCAACCACTGCTTTTTTTTTTTTTTTTTTTTGCTTTCAACTTGCTTGGTAAATTTTCCTCCATCCTTTTATTTTGAGCCTATGTGTGTCTTTGCATGTGCGATGGGTCTCCTGAATACAGCACACTGATGGGTCCTGATTCTTCATCCAATTTGCCATTCTGTGTCATTTAATTATGGCATTTAGCTCATTTACATTTAAGTTACTATTGTTATGTGTGAACTTGGTTCTGCCATCATGATGTTATCTGGTTATTTTGCACACTAGTTGACACAGTTTCTTCATAGTGTTATTGGTCTTTATATTTTGGTGCATTTTTTGTAGTGGCTGGTCCCTGCTTTTCCTTTCTATGTTTAGTGTTTCCTTCAGGAGCTGTTGTAAGGTAGGCCTGGTGATGACAAAGTCTCTCAGCATTTGCTTCTCTGTAAAGGATTTTATTTCTTCTTTGCTTATGAAGCTTAGTTTGGCTGGATATGAAATTCTTTTATTTAAGAATGTTGAATATTGGCCCCCATTCTCTTCTGGCTTGTAGGGTTTCTGCAGAGAGTTCTGCTGTTAGTCTGATGGGCTTCCCTTTGTGGGTAATTCAATATTTTGCTCTGGCAGCCTTTCACATTTTCCTTCATTTCAACCCTGGTGAATTTGACAATTATGTTTTGGGGTTGCTTTTCTTGGGGAGTATCTTTGTGGTATTCTCTGTATTTCCTGAATTTGAATGTTGGCCTGTCTTGCTAGTTTTGGGAAGGTCTTCTGGATAATATCCTGAAGAGTGATTTCCAACTTGGTTCTATTCTCCTTATCACTTTCAGGTACACCAATTAAATGTGGGTTTGGTCTTTTCACATAGTCCCATAATTCTTGGTGGCTTTGTTCATCCCTTTTCATTCTTTTTTATCTTATCTTGTCTTTGTGCTTTATATCATTAAGTGGTATATGATCATGAAGATCAGAGATCTTCAATCTCTGATATCATTTCTTCTGCTTGATCAATGCAGCGATTGATATTTGTGTATGCTTCACGAAGTTCTTGTGCTGTGTTTTTCAGCTACATCAGGTCATTTATATTCTTCTCTAAACTGGTTATTCTAATTAGCAATTCCTCTAATCTTTTTAAAACATTCTTAGATTCCTTGCATTGTGTTAGAACATTCTTCTTTAGCTCAGAGGAGTTTGTTATTACCTACTTTCTGAAGCCTACTTCTGTTAATTCTTCAAAGTCATTCTCTGTCCAGTTTTGTTCCTCTGCTGGCAAGGAGTTGCAATCCTTTGGAGGAGAAGAGGCATTCTTGGTTTTTGGCATTTTCAGCCTTTTTGCAGTGGTTTGTCCTTATATTTATGCATTTATCTATCTTTGGTCTTTGATGCTGGTGACCTTTGGATGGGGTTTATATATGGACATCATTTTTATTGATGTTGATGCTATTCCTTTCAGTTTGTTAGTTTTCCTTCTAACAGTCAGGCCCCTCAGCTGCAGGTCTGCTGGAGTTTGCTGTAACTCCACTCCATACCATTTGCCTGGGTATTACAAGCGGAGGCTGGTATTATTGCCTGTTCTTTCCTCTGGAAGCTTTGTCCCAGAAGTGCACTCGCCAGATGCCAGCTGGAGCTCTCCTGTATGAGGTGTCTGTCAACCCTTGCTGGGAGGTGTCTCCCAGTCATGAGTCTTAGGTGTCAGGGATCTGATTGAGAAGGCAGTTTGTCCCTTAGCAGAACTTGAGCAGTGTGCTGGGAGATCCACTGCTCTCTTCAGAGCTGGCAGGCAGGAACGTTTAAGTCTGTTGAAGGTGTACCCACAGCTGCCCCTTCCCTTAGGTCTTCTGTTCTAGGGAGATGGGAATGTTAGCTATAAGTCCCTGATTGAGGCTGCTGCCTGTCTTTCAGACATGCCCTGCCCAGAGTATAGGAATCCAGATAGGCAGTCTGGCTACAATGGCTTTGCCAAGCTGTGGTGCAGCTCACAGAGTGCAAGCAGAAGCAGGATGGGGCGTCACCTCACCTGGGAAGTGCAAGGGGTTAGGAAACTCCCTCATCTAGTCAAGGAAAGCCATGAGGGATTGTGCCGTGAGAAATGGTGCATTCTGGCCCAGACATTATGCTTTTCCCATGGTCTTCACAACCCACGGATCAGAAGATTCCCTCAGGTGCCTACAGCAACCACAAAGGCCCTGGGTTTCAAATACACAACTGGGTGGCTGTTTGGGCAGACACCAAGCTAACTGCAGGATTTTTTTTCATACCCCAGTGGCACCTGGAATGCCAGTGAGACAGAACCGTCCACTCCCCTGGAAAGGGTTCACATGGTTCCAACTTCCTGTTGGCTTTGTTTACAGTGTGAGGGGAAAACCACCCACTCAAGTCTCAGTAATGGCATATGCCCCTCCCCCCACCAAGCTTGAGTGTCCCAGGTATACTTCAGACTGCTGCGCTGGCTATAAGAATTTCAAGCCAATGGATCTTAGCTTGCTGGGCTCTGTGAGGGTGGGATCCATTAAGCTAGAACACTTGGCTCCCTGGCTTCAGCCTTCTTTCCAGGGGAGTGGGCTGCACCCATTGTCTAACCAGTCCCAATGAGATGAGCCAGGTACCTCAGTTGGAAATGCAGAAATCATTCACCTTCTGCATTGATTTCGGTGGGAGCAGACAGGAGCTGTTCCTATTTGGCCATCTTTGAATATATATTTTTATCTCTTCATGATATTCGGTATGTACTCAGGAATTCAGCAACTCTGTGTGAAGATAATTTACACATGTATTCCATTTACTTCTAATATATATCCCAATTTATTTATCAGGAAAGATATCTGACATTTTGCAACTCAAACTCTCTAAGGCTTGGTTTTGAAATCTGTAAAACAGCAGAATTTTGTAAAATTCTTTTTTTACAGGAAATTTCTAAAACAAATTAGTGTTAACCAGATAACCTTAGATGTCTTCTATACATTGACTGCTTTTTAGCTCTCTTTTTTTACACTAACAACTGAGACTCAACATTGTGCACGTGGTGGCTTTACTCTGTATCTAATCTTCCTATCACTCTGGGCTATTTCTACGTGTGCTGCATGTCCTGAGCAGACACTCTTTTATCTAATGAATCCCACCAAATTCTTCCTTTATCATGTTTCACTTATATCTAGACCCCAATCGTGTCTCTAGAATTTCTGTAGGTGTTATTCCATTTTTCATGTTATAAAGTTTGTTGTATTTGTGATCAACTATAACTTTGACCACATATTTGTGGATGCAGAGAAACAGGAGAAGCTCTAAGTTTGTATATCTTGGGAAAATAAACTAGACAATGGGGAAGCAAGGCTCTAAATTTAATATTGAAGTATAAAATCAATCTAAAAGTGTGAAGTAAATGTTGGTCTGATTTGGAAAACTTAAGCTGGAGCTAATGTAGACACATAAGAGCTGGGGATTTAATATATATATATTTCCATCAAATACATTTTGTACTACTAATATACAAATTAATATTATATATTAATGATATGATAATGAAGTTGTTTAAATGCTATAAAGTTTGAATTATATAATCTATTGCATAAGTCCAGTCTGTGAAATGTATATAGCCATGAGTGATCATAGAATATTTTCAAAATATATGATATATTGCCATCTCAACTGCAGCATAGTGAGACCCCATGAAGAACTGGAACAACATTCACCCTGTTCAGTATATTGTGCACAGCAGCTCTTTTAAGCTCAATAACATTACTTATTCAACAGCATCCCATTAGAATTATTCCTCAGAAGGTTCTTCCTGTTCTACCCATTCCACAATACTCATGATTCAGTGTTCTCTACTGCTTCCACTGTTACTAAAATGGCTGTATCTGCTTCTGATACTTTTGTCTTAACACTTAACATTGAGAGATGACTAGATGATATAGCCTATTCAATACAGAACAGCTTTTCTAGTCTCCAGACTGCAACATCAGGAGACAGCTTCCTTTGTGTCTAATCTAGAGATGGCTGATCATTGGTTCATTTGACTGTGATACAGAAATCATGGGTACATAACCCAAAGCATAGAAACTTCCATGCAAAGAGCTATCTAGAATTGCTTTCTTTAGTAAATTTTTGGTTATGTTTAGGACATTTAGAACTTTATGGGTTTCCTAAGGCAAACACTGGCTATTATTCAGGAACTCTTTAAAACACCAGTATCATAAAACAAATAGGACATAGGCTCTGTCCTAAAACAGCTTATAGTCCAACATAGAAACGCAAATTTTTTTCTTCAAAAATACAACCATACAGCAAGGTAAGTGGAGGTGCAATGAAGAAGTAGGTAAATTTTGTTGGAGAGTCCAAGAAAGCTTCATAGAAAAGTTGATCTTGAAGAAGAGGCTTAATTGGAGATATTCCCAGCTGGGTATAGAAATAGGGAAGGAGAGGAGAATGCAATTCCAGAATGATATTGCAAAAAGTACAGATGTATAATCTGGGAACTGGAAGAAGTGTATTATGGTTAGAGCATGGAATGTAAATGTATAGAAAGAGATAATAGTGTCCAGATCATGGAAAAATATGTGCTAATGGGTCTGGAAGTTACCTGTAAGTAGAAGCTATTGAAAGGATTCAAGGTATTGATTAAAATGTCCCCTAAATATATACAATTATTATGTTTTAATTAAAACACAAGTAAAATAATATTTTCATTTTAATACAGATCACCATGATTGCAGTGTATAAGAGGTATTGGAGATACAGGAGGCCTGGGGAATGGTACTGGGAATGGGAGTGTTCCCATTGTCTGTGAAAGTGCTGTTGAGATGATGCTTTGAAAAGACAGCAATGGATCGAGAAAATACATTAGACAAAGAATAAAGATGAATTAACAATATACAAATGTATTTAGGGATCAAAGATGGCCAAATAGGAACAGCTCTGGAGTGCAGTTCCCAGTGAGAGGGTGAGTGAACACTGCATTTCCAAACAAGTTACTACTGCCCACAGACCTGGAGATTCCTGGGCTTAACTCCTCAAAGCACCATGAGTTTCCAGCATGGCTGTTTGAGCTGGTGCAGCAGGTCTCCATACAAAAACTCACACAAATCTGGGTGGCCGATTCAACTGGCATCTGGAACGCCTGGGAGACAGAGCTGCCCATTCAGCTGAAAAAAAGGGGACTGAAATAGGGAGCCACGTGATCTGGCTCGGCAGGTCCCACCCCCACAAAGACCAGCAATCTGAAATGCTCTGGATTGAGAGTCTCGCAGCAAGTGCAGCTGGATCCCGGGCAGTGCAGCTCTGTCATGAGAAGGGTGTCTGCCATTACCGTGGCAGTCCACCACTACCAAGGCAATCTGCAACTACCAAGGCAGTCTGTCACTACCAAGGCAGTCCAACATTACTGAGGCAGTGTGCCATTACCAAGGCAGTCCACTGTTACCAAGGCTATCTGCTGTTACAGAGGCAATCTCCCATTACAGAGGCAGTCTGCCATTACTGAGGTAGATCGCCATTACTGAGGCAGTTCTAACTGTACCTCTATAAGCAAAACTGCAAGGAAGATCACACAGCAGCTGGGCAGAGCCCATGGCAGCCCCTCAATGCCTCTGCTGGCAGACCTTGACTAGGCTACCTCCTTGCTGGGCAGGGCAGCTCTGAAAAAAGGCAGCAGAACATCAGAAACTTATAAATAAAGCCCTACCTTCCCAGGACAGAGAACCTGGGGGAAAAAAAGGCAGTTATGAGTACTGCTGCAGCAGACTTAAACATACCTGCCCAGCAGCTCTGAACAGAACAATGGAGCTCACAGCTCAG
>CAUYQU010003851.1:0-16346 GCA_963574635.1 Cheracebus regulus
AGCATGGGGAGAAATGCCAGATATAGGTGAAGGGGAGGAAGGCAACAAATTACACTGCCACGTGTGTACCTATGCAACAATATTGTATGTTCTTCACATGTACCCCCAAACCTAAAATGCAATAAAAAATAAAATAAAAAAAAAAGAAAAAGAAAAAGAAAAAAAAAAATACCTGAGAAAATACTATTTGTGATCATTTCTGGGAAAGAAAAAGATATAGACGTGGAAAATAGGGGGTGAGGTAAAGAACTATTTTATATAGATATTTTAATAGGTAATATCCTATTTTATTCTCATGTTCTCTTTATTACTCCCTCCACTAGACATCAGGCACCTCAAGAGCAGAGATCTATGTTACTACTCTTCTCTTTACTTCTAATGCCCAATGTAGAAACAGCATAATTAAGGGATTCAATAAGAGTTTGTGGTATGAGCCATAATCATTTTCTCTTCCTTCCATTTCTGTGCCTGTTTGCAACATTGTTGAAACTGGAAATTTCAAATCTCTTTCCAGGCGGGGTCAACTGGGCAAAGAACAAAGGACATCGAACAAAGATACTCTGAATTAAAAGGACAGAGAACAAAGACCCTGGCTCAGTTGGGAATCAACCTCCTTCCCTCATCTGCCATGTATTTAATACCTATCATTACTGGTATTTTAAATATAAGGATGTTTTAAATATGATCTAAAATTTTTGGACAATGCTTCCTTGAGAGCTGTCACCTAATTTCCCTCCTCTCAAATCTTGAATGTAGGCTGGTCCTAATGACTAACTTCCAATGAGAAGAAATTGCAGAAATGATGTGTTAATTTTGAGGCTACATCATAGAAGACAAAGATATTGTTGCAGCTTCCAGCTCAGTCCCTCTTGCATCTTGCTCTGTGGGAAGCCGGCTGCCATTTTGTAAGAACATTCCAATAGCCTATGAAGTGATGCCCATGGCTGGGAACCAAGATCTCCTGCCAAATGACAAATGAGTGACCATCTCAGGAACAGCTCACTTAGCCCCACCAAGCCTTCGGAGGACTGCAGGTCCAGCCAAAACCTTCGTTGTGACGTCATGAGAGGGCCTGAGTCTGCCATTCAACTTAAGTGTTCCCAGACTCCTGACCCACAGGAATCCACAGATAAAAGTTTGGTTTCAACCACTATGTTTTGGGGTAATTTATTATGTAGCAGTAGATAATTAATATAATTTGTCTGCACACTTGAACTTATGTCATAAAAGAAGGGAGTTAGCTGGGCCTCCTCTGCAAGAAAAGGCTCTTTCCATTCCAGACAAAAAAGGAGAACTTGTCTGAAAAATCAGAAGAGTAGTGGGATGGACTGAATGTTGGTGTCCCCCTAACATTCATAAGTTAAAATCTAATCCCCAGTGTGATGGTATTTGGAGGTGGGGCCTTTGGGAGGTAATTAGGTCATAAGGGTGGAGCCCTCATGAATGGGATGAGTGCCTTTGTAAAGGGGACTCCAGAGAGCTTTCTTGCCCTGTCCTCTTTCTTCAATGTGGAGATACAAGGAGAAGTGGGCACCCTGAAACCAGGAAGATGACCCTCACTAGAACTGACCACGCTGGAGCCCAGAGCTTGGACTTGCAGCCTCTGGAACTGCAAGAAATAAATTTCTGTTGTTTATAAATGACCCAGTTTACAGCTGATGTAGTTTGCATGTTTGTCCTTCCAAATCTCATGCTGAAATGTGACCTCCAATGTTGAAGGTGGGTCCAGTGGAAGGCATTTGAGTCATGGGGGTGGATCCCTCACGAATGGCTTGATGCACTCCCCACAAAGATAAGTTTACATGAGAGCTCTCTGGTTGTTTAAAAAAAAGAGAGAGAGACTGGGACCTCCTCTCTCTCTAGTCCCTCTTTCGCCATGTGACACACCTGCTCCCTCTTTGCCTTTCATCATGATTGTAAGCTTTCTGAGGCCTTACCAGGAGCCAAGCAGATGTGGGTGCCATGCTTGTATAGTCTGCAGAATTGTGAGCCAAATAAGCCTTTCCTTTATAAATTACCCAGTCTCAGGTATTCCTCTATAGGAAGGCAAAATAGACTGACACAATGGCACTTTGTGATAGCAGCCTGAATCAAGACAGGTAGTTGCTTTTTTATCTGTAAAGAGATTGGGCCTATCTTGGATTCTCAGGTCTCCAGCCATCTCCACAACATCCCCTATGACCCCAAAGGAGCTGTGAATGTAAGTAGGCATATAATTAATAATTCACGCATCTTGAAAACTTTCAATGTGTTGGCACTGTTCTAAAGAGCTTTGCATATATTAACTCGTTTAAGCCTCACAACCACCCCGTGAGATACTGTGATTGTCCCTGCTTTACAAATGAAGAAACTGAGGCACTGAGCAGAAGTAACTTGCCAAAGCAGGTTTTTAACATGGGAGAAAAGGCCCTAACATAAAGAAAGGCTTACTATATGACAATCATTTTAACAAACACTTTCACAGTATTTCTCTTAATCCGCAACACAGACCTGCAAGAAATAGGTCAAAGACCCCTCTTTTAAAGATAAAAAGTAGGGCCCTTGGACTTGCTCATGGTCATATGCAAAGTGGCAGGTGTGGGTTCAAAGTCTAGGTCTGTTGCTTCCAAAGCCTTCTTTCCTCAACACCCAGCTGCCTCCGTGTTCCCCTACCCTCTCTCTGCTCTCAGCTTCAGATGTGAGTTTGTCAGATCCAGAAAAATCCCTCAGGTGCTGGCCAGCTGCCTAAGTGAGGAATGAGGTGACAGCCTTGAATTTACACATCCCCAGGTACCTCCAGGTGCCTTGGGTGTTACCTGCACCCAACTCTATGCTGATGTGCTTTACCACAAGACTTGGGTCAGGGATGAGTGAGAAAAGTGGGCAGATATATGAAAAGGAGCAGGATAAATGGGATGCAGAAAGCCCAGCTGTTTTGGCTTTGAGACAAGAGTTCAGTACATCCAGAAGCACCTATGCCTGTGACATTCCTGAGGTTGAAGCTGCCTCTAGGCTTGGCTCCGCTTCCTGGGATGAGGCAAGAGTTCAGAGGAGATGGAGAGAAAAATCTCTCCTGACTGTCAGGAGAAGGGAAGGGCCCCATCTTTGAAGTCAGATGGGCCAGCCTAGGAGAAATTCATACTGTGTATCCATCCACCTGCCTATGTCATCTGTGTGAGTACAAAACCTGCTTCCCTGCACATAACATGCACTCACTTGTCCATGTTAACTCCCTCGCCTCTCCGCTCTCTCCTATCCTCATCTCCAAGGTTTGAGGTACCCCTGGTCTTAACATGGAAGTCAGGGGGCCATCCTCATGAGCTAGAAACTGTTAGCTCTCCTTGCATTTCTCTAAGGAAATGGTCTGAGACTTCTTTTGGGTACTTGGGATAATTGCGTTTTGCTGTAATACAGGGGAAAGAAGACAGGTGTGAGTGTCAAACTTTGGGGACTTAAAAAAATCACCTGGAGAGTGTGTTAGAAATGCAGACTTCAGTTTCATTCCAGTGATTTTTTTTTTTTTTTGAGACAATCTTGCACCATTGCCTGGGCTGGAGTGCAGTGGTGTGATCTCGGCTCACTGCAACCTCCGCCTATCAGGTTCAAGCAATTCTCCTGCCTCAACCTCCTGAGTACCTGGGATTACAGGTGCCTGTCACCAAGCCCAGATAATTTTTTGTATTTTTAGTAGAGATGGGGTTTCGCTATGTTGGCCAGGCTGGTCACGAATGCCTGACCTTATGATCCATCCACCTTGGCCTCCCAAAGTGCTGGGATTACAGGTGTGAGCCACTGTGCCCAGCCCATTCCAGAGATTCTTATTCATTGGGTGCCCCCATGAATGGGTATTTGTAAGCTACCAGCTGGCCACACTTAGAGACGCTCTGGATTAAGAAGAGTTTCAGGCAATCAAGAAAAGCATTTCATATTCATCCCCCTTTGACAAATTATTAGATCCTGGTTACCTTTAACCAGTTGAACATAAAATTTCCGATTATGTCTTCATAAGAATTTGAAACAAATTTTTAAATTTCAGATTCTATTGCAAAGCTAATAAACATCTAAAAAGAGAAAAGGTAGGGCTTATCTCCAAAATCAAAAAGGCAGTTGCTTTTTTTTTAATCTTTGGGGAGACTAGGCCTGTCTTTAGGGTTCTTCACTCCCTTCGAGAAGCCAGTTTTGTTTTTCTTGTTTCTATCTGTGGTAGACAGAATTTTGTTCCCCATTACCTTTGCCCCTGGCATTACCCACATGAACATGTTATGCTACCTAGGAAAAAGGACTTTGCAGCTATAATTAAGGTTACTAATCAGTTGATCTTAAGATAGGAAGATTTTCCTGGATTAACTGAGTGGGCCCAATGTAATCACATGAGCTGTTACAGAAGGCAGAAGAAAAGGAGATTTGAAGCATGAGGACGATTTGACACACCGTTGCTCACTGGCAGATGAAGGTAGCTATGCAAAAAGGAAGGTGAGTGGCCTCAAGGAGCTGAGACTCCCAGCTGACAACCAGCCAACAACAGGGGTCTCATTCATACAACCTCAAGGAACTGAATTCTGCCAACACCCTGAATGAGTCTGAAAGTGAAGTCTTCTTCAGAGCCTTCAGATTCGAGCCCAGCTGGCTGACACCTTGCTTTCAACCTTGGGATACATTGAGCAGAGACCAGAAGAGCCTGCCTGAATTCTTAACCTACAGAATGGTAGGGGAGGAAATGAGTATTTTAAGCTGTGAAGTGTGTGGTAATTTGTTACACAGCTCTAGTAAAATAACAAAATCTAAATGTTTTCATTAAAAAAAAAAAATATTTTGGGCTGGGTGCAGTGGCTCATGCCTATAATCCCAGCACTTTGGGAGGGCCAGGTGGGCAGATCACTCGAGGCCAGGAGTTCAAGACCAGCCTGGCCAACATGGTGAAACCCTGTCTCTACTAAAAATACAAAAAATTAGCCATGCATGGTGGCGCATGCCTGTAGTCCCAGCTACCCTCGAGACTGAGGCAGGAGAATTGCTTGAACCTGGGAGGCAGAGGTTGTAGTGAGCTGAGATTGTGCCACTGCACTCCAGCCTGGGCAACAGAGTAAGACTCCATCTCAAAATATAAAATAAAATACAATAAAAAGTATTTTGCTCTAGAATTTCTTTTTCTGTTTTGGTTCAGTTGGATTTTGGTATTCTTAGACTTGAATTCATTGCTGGATGATTCTCTATGTACAAGTTCCCTGCCTCTCTTTGAAGACAACATCAGATGTCACTTCCTACAGGAAGCTTTTCCCAAGTAAGTCATTTTTTGTCATTAGCCCAATGGTCTTTGCTGGAAAAGTCCTCATTTGTTGGTGAGTGAGAAGTTAGGGGTGTGATACAGTTTGGATATGTGTCCCCACCCAAATCTCGTGTTGAGTTGTAAGCCCCAGTGTTGGAGGTTGGGCTTGGTGGAGGGTAATTGGTCATGGGAGTGGATTTCTCATGAATGGTTTAGCCCCACCCCTTGATGCTGTGCTTGTGATAGTCAGTGAGTTTTTTCAAAATCTGGTTGTTTAAAAGTGTGTGGCACTTCCCCTGCCTGTTGCCTCTGTTTTGCTATGACATAGCTGTACCCCCTTCTCCTTCTGCCATGATTGGAAGCTTCTTGGGGCTTCCCCAGAAGCAGATGCCACTATGCTTCCTGTACAGCCTGCAGAACCATGAGCCAATCAAACCTCTCTTCTTCTTATATTACCAAGTCTCAGGTATGTTTATAGCAATGCAAGAATTGGCCTAATGCAGGGTGATAAAGGATTGACTGTATATATGAGGAGGGGGGATGTTTGGGAGCCAGACAGAAAGATAAGTTCATTCATTCATTCGAGAACAAATGATCGAGCATCTATTATGTTTCTTTTACGTGTATTTAAAAATACACTGGGGAATACGACAGACAAAATTTCCCTCTGGTAAACTCTACATTGTAGAGGACGGAGGCAGATAATACAGCAGTCAACAAATAAATAAAATTCTCCAGACGGCAATAAGTCCTATGGGGGAAAACTTCCAGTCATGTGTGAGAAACAGAAAAAGGAAGCCCCTTTAGAGAGAGCAGCTGTTAAAGCCTTCTCTAAGAATGTGATTGTTGAGCTGAAACTTGGATGATCAGAAGGAAAATGTGCCCAAGAAGGGGAACAGCAATTGCAAAAGCACAGAGGCTGGAGGGAGCTTGACATGTTTTCTGAACGGGAAAAAAAGGACTATTTGACAAAGAAGCAGTAAATGAGTGAGAAAGTACAGCCAAGGTCAGATTAGCAGACAGAGGCCAAATCAACTAACATCCTGTAGACCACAATGAGGGGGTGGGTTTTATTATCTGTGTATTGGACAGCTAGTGGATGTGGAATATTACTGCAACTTCTTCCAGACCAGACTCTTGCAGGAGTCAGATCCTGGAAGAGGGGTCATATGACAGAGACTGGAGCTGTAGGAGGATGCAGCTGTAGTCAGAACCATGGCAGCCTTGCAGGGATGATGGAGAAGGAGAGAATAAGTATTCCAACTGCTCTAATCTTGCAGTCTCTTGCCGGTCCCTCCCACTAGCTACAAAACAGAAAGGGAGAGGGCAAAGCAACCTTGGTGATGCCGTTATCCAAGGGGTCAGCCTCACAGAAAAAGGAGAGAATGTGTTGGAGACGGCAAAGGAGATCATCACACACAGACTTGCTGTTTTCAGTACCTAGAATGTCTTCTTAGCTGGCAGACTATTAGTTTATCTTCATAATTATCTTCCAAAACCCACGTGGGTGGAGGGAGATAAGTGGAGTTAAAGTATTCTAAGGTTCTTGCACTGTCCATGAAGTAGTAAAAGTACTAATTTATACTAAACTATTATAAATCAGGAAAGCATGGTATAATTTCTAAGGTGATCACTTATAAAGGAGATAAAAGAATATATACCTAAAAGGCCAGTAGAAGGGGAAAATGGGAATGATAAAAAAAATACTTGACCAATTCAAAAGAAGACAAAGGAGAGGAAAAGGAACATAGAACAATATATATATCATACAATAGTGGATTTAAACCCAAATAAGTTATTATTTCAGTCTTTTCATGAATGTAGATGGATTGTGCTACAATTAAAATTTAAAAATTGTCTAATTGGATTTTTTTTTAATCCTCAAGTATGTACCGCTTACAATAAATATGTCTTAAATATAAGGTTATAGAAAGGCTGGCTGTAAATAATCAGAAAAAATACACCATACAAGCATTAGGATAAACAAGGGTAATACAGTCATGTATCAGAATAAGTACTTTTTTTTTGAGATGAGGTCTCGCTCTGTTGCACAGGCTAGAGTACAGTGGCAAGATCACTACAACCTGGACCTCCTGGGCTCAAACCATCCTCCCACCCCAGCCTCTCACGTAGCTGAGACTACAGATGCATACCACCATGCCTGTCTAATCTTTATTTTTTTAGACATGAGGTCTCACTATATTGCCCAGGCTGGTCTCAAACTCCTGGCCTCAAGCTATCCTCTTGCTTTTGCTTCTCAAAGTGCTAGAATTACAGGTGTCAGCTACATTTGTCCAGAAAAAGTAAACTTTAATGCAATAAGCATTACTAAAGATAAAGAAGGACATCTTCTAATGAGAAAAGGAATAATGCACTAAAAAGGTTAAACACTTCTAAATTTTCTTTTTTCTTTTTTTTTTTTTTTTGTTGTTGTTGTTACTGAAACAGTCTTGCTCTGTTGCCCAGGCTGGAACGCAGTGGCATGAATACAGCTCACTGCAGCCTGTCTCCTGGGCTCAAGCGATCATCCCACCTCAGTCTCCCAAGTAACTGGGACTACAGGTGCATGCCACCATGCCTGAGTAATTTTGTATTTTTTTGTAGAGATGGGTTTCACATGTTGCCCAGGGTGGCCTTGAACTCTTAGGCTCAAATGATCTGCCCACCTCAACCTTGCAAAGTGGCTCATTACATGCATGAGCCACTGTACCTGGCCTGTATTTTCCAACATGTAGTACATACTCTCAAAATATAAAGCAAAATTAGCATAAGTAAAGGGGGAAATACATAAATCTATTTCTCAGGAAATAATAGAAGTATACAAAAAGAAGTAAGGATAGAGAATATTGAACAGCATAATTAATAAACTGTGCTTTTATAGAACACTGCCCCAACAAATGAGGAATATAAATTTCATTCAAATGAATATGGAACATTTACTAAAGCTTGACAGTATGAATGGACAAAGCAAGTCTCAAAATATTTAAAATAAACAAAATCATACAGGATATGTTATTAGCCTACAGTGCAGTTATACTAGAAATCAATAACAAAAAGATAACTAGAAAATCTCCACTACTGAGAAATAGGAACACTTTTACACTGTTGGTGGGAGTGTAAACCAGTTCAACCATTGCAGAAGACAGCGTGGTGCTTCCTCAAGGACCTAGAAATAGAAATTCCATTTGACCCAGCAATCCCATTACTGGGTACACACCCAAAAGATTATAAATCATTCTATTATAAAGACACATGCACACGTATGTTCATAGTGGCACTGTTTACAAATAGCAAAGACCTGGAACCAACCCAAATGCCCATCGATGACAGACTGGACAAGGAAAACGTGGCACATATACACCATGGAATACTATGCAGCCATAAAAAATGGTAAGTTTGTGTCCTTTGTAGGGACATGGATGAATCTGGAAACCATCATTCTCAGCAAACTGACACAAGAACAGGGAAGTTAGGGTAGGATAACATGGGGAGAAACACCAGATATAGGTGATGGGGGGATGGAGGCAGCAAACCACACTGCCATATATGTACCTATGCAACAATCCTGCATGATCTGCACATGTACCCCAGAATCTAAAGTACCATGTATATATGTGTGTGTGTGTGT
The DNA here is from genome assembly GCA_963574635.1 of Cheracebus regulus. Lineage (NCBI taxonomy): Eukaryota > Metazoa > Chordata > Mammalia > Primates > Pitheciidae > Cheracebus > Cheracebus regulus. The sequence goes on from CAUYQU010003851.1 coordinate 8,874, forward strand.
GTGTGTGTGTATGTGTATATATATATGTGTGTGTGTGTGTGTGTATATATGTATGTGTGTGTGTGTGTGTGTGTGTGTGTATAAATTGATATTAAAGGAACAGAATAATGGGAATCTCTATTTATTCCTTGAGTATATGCTGTATGCTTTTTCTTAGACATGCAATGCATTGCCTTTGTGGTAGGAGAATTTAGCAGAGTACAGGTAACAGCAAAATACATTGTTTTACATTGTCTATGATTTCTCTGTGTATACTGCCTATCAATTTGGAGCATTTAATGTGAAGAAAAAACCCAATAATACAGTAGTCCCCCTTATCTGCAGGGGATATGATTCAAGACCTATGGTGAATGCCTGAAACCACAGATAGTACTAAACTCTATAAGTCTTCCTTGATTGTCAATTGATATAAAGTTTAATTCATAAATTAGCTACAATAGGAGATTAACAACAATAACTAATAATAAAATAGGACGATTGTAAAAATGACTGTAATAAAAAACATGTAAATTGATCTCTGTCTCTATATCTCAAAATATTTTGTTGTTCTGTTCATACCCTTCTTTTTCTTGTGGTTTGTGGATCCGATCACCAAGAAGACTAAGTGCCTCTGCTTAGTGACTAAGGGTTGGGTAGTGGATATGAGGAGCAAAGGGATGATTCACATATTTGGCAGGACAGAGTGGAATGATGTGAGAGTTCATCATGCTACTCAGAAAGGCAAGCAATTTAAAACTTACAAATTGTTATTACTGGAGTTTTTCATTTAATGTTTTTGGACTGCAGTTGACTGCAGGAAAATGAAGCCTTGGAAACTGAAACAAGAGATAAGGGGAAATTACTGTACCAAACAACCAAAATCTCATTCATAAACCTACAAATAATTTGCTACTAAAAAAAAATGACAAGATTTCGCTTGTCCTTCAACTGACATCCTCCTAAATTTATACTTAATCAACAGTAAAATCACGAAAATAATTTTTGAGTTATATTTAACTCAGCAATTACCAGAATATGGAGTAGATTATTAGAATGAAATAATTGTGGTAGATTTTAAAATAAATGCATATATTACATTTTTTGAAAACTTCTAGATAAATACAAGGTTGTTCTTGGATCAATCAGAATTAATAGAACTTTTTAAAAAACTAGCATACCCTTTTGTATTAATCTTTTAAATGATTAGTTTGCCATATGTTATATAACTAATAAGAATGTGAATTAATATTTCCATCTGGTCCAAAATATGTTAAGGAAATAGGTTTCACTCTTGTTGTCAGAGAGAGACTGCATTTTATAACATAAAGTGAAGAAAATACAAAATAATAGTGGCTTGAACAAGGTATCCATCTACTTCTCTCTCACCCAAAATAATTGCAAAAACAGGCCATGGAAAGTGGTTTGGGCATTTATACCACTCTGGAGGGACCCAGGCTTCATCTCTGCTCAACTTAGCACCTCTAGGATCTAATCAGAGTTCTCATTGTCCTGGATGATTCAGGCCATCACATTCATATGCCAGGAAACTGAATTAATACAAAGTAGAAATTAAAAAAAAAAGAAACATAACCTCTTCAAGGAGACTTTCTGGATGTCCCACAAAACTTTTGCCCTTGAAACTTAATGGCCAGAAAGTACCCACAGGGCCACATGGAGCAGTAAGAGAAGTTTTACATCTGGGCACCAATGGATTATTTTACTAACATGGAGTGGAAGAAAGATTTTAGAAAGGAATGAGCAGTCTCTGCTACCAATTTGAAAGGTGAAAATTCTCAAAAATCATGTATAAAGTATTGCAAGTTATATATTTAAAAATGATGGCTAAATGCAGATCATGCATTATAAATAGCAGTACTATTGTGACAATTTACGTGTTTGTACTTTTCAAGAAACTTCAGCTTAGTGATGATGTTGATTATTGAATTTTAAATGGTAACAAGTGTCTCTTAACTTCATCTAAATAAACTTTTATTGTTTTCTATTTATTTAATTTACTATGCAAGATTATAAGAGGAGAATATGACTTTGCTCATTGTACTTTTTTTTTTACTCATTGACAATTGTTTACCCAAATATAAAATTAAAATTTTGCTTCTAAAACATAATCAACTGTATCAAAATAAAAACTTTAAATGTTTTCAGGCATTTAGACATACAGTGTAACATATTCAACAATCAAAACGATATATGTACTCAATATAAAAAGTGCTCATGAATCAATATATGTAATGGAAAACATTAGACAAATGTACCAATAACAACAGTAATTAAAGAGTATGAAATAAAATAACAATAAGATCTATTTTGAATCTGCCAAGTTAGCAAGGGTTAACATAAAAGCCAGATGACATTGATACTGAAGGAAACAAATCCTCTCATATATGCTTGGTAGAAGGGAGTCATCAATCAATAACCCTTGAGGCTATTAGGCAATATGTATATAACACTTTAAAAAGTTACACATCTTTAACATATCCTTCTTGGGCTTTTCTCTCTAGTATATTTATTCTTGAGAATTATTCATAGGCTGGTCGTGGTGGTTCGCACCTTTAATCCCAGCACTTTGGGAGGCCAAGGTGAGAGAATTGCCTGAGGTCAGGAGTTCGAGACCAGCCTGGCCAACATGGTGAAACCCTGTCTCTAAAAATTACAAAAATTAGCTAGGCATGGTGGCAGGTGCCTGTAATTACAGCTGCTCAGGAGGCTGAGGCTGAGGTAGGATAATCACTTGAACCCGGGATGCAGAGGTTGAAGTGCGCGAATATCAGGCTATTGTACTCCAGCCTGGGTGACAAGAGTGAAACTCCATCTCATAAAAAAAAAAAAAGAATTATTCATATACAGATGAAAAATACTTAAGAAAATATAGCAATACATCTATAGTAAATATAGTAGAAAACAACATAAACGACCAGCAATTGGGATTCGTTAAACAAATTTCTTTCATGTTACTATCTTGTCACTAATTATGATGTAGCAAGAGAATACGTAGTAACAAGAAACAAAAGAAACAATATTGCTGAAATACTCATTTTTGTATAGTTTGGTGTGTCAATAGGAAAATATTTTGAAAGAATATATACCAGAATTTTAATAATACTTATTTGGGGACTCTAGCACTATAGGTTATCATGCCTTTTTTTTTTATATCGGCATTTCTAAAACTTATTTAACCAATAGTCATAACTTTTGAAACATATTTAAGGACAATGTGAATTAAGTAAGTATAACATTTGAGAATACACAATACAATGAAAATGGTAAAGGAGAAAGAGATAAGATGAGTTATATTCTGCATGCTTATTTTAGATATTTTAGAAATTTTTGGTGTTTGCATTCTCTTTTGTTTTTTAACAAAAGTGGAGGACATTGGACTTTTACATGATGGCCAATTTCTTTACAAAATGAATATTTCTGAATAGAAAATTTTCCATTTTTTCATGGAAAATATTTTTATCTGTTTAATTCTGGAAGATTAGAAGAACCAAAAACCAAATACCACATGTTCTTACTCATAAGTGAGTGTTGAACAATGAGAACACGTGGACACAAGGGAGGGGAACATCATACACTGGGGCCTGTTGGGGGCTAAGGGACTAGGGAAGGAATAGCAGTGGGGTCAGGGGCTAGGGGAGGGATAGCATTAGGAGAAATACGTAATGTAGATGACTCTATACCTTCCTGAAGACTATATTGAAAAAATGGCATTACTGAATTCTAGTGGATTCTACAGATTCCTGGATTTCCTATGTAATGGCTTACTTTGAAAAATTACTCTATGAAGTTTCTTTGGAAAAGAGGGTGGTTGTTCAGTGCTTCCACAAATTGTGTTTTGAAAGAAAGTTAAAGGGAAAAAAAATGCATCAACAAAATACTAGATCTAATTCAAAGGTACCTATTATTTCTAATTCTTGAAATATATATTCTACAGATTGTCTTGATTCTTGTTGGTTTCTCTTTGTTCAGAATTAAATTTTAATTTTCTCCACTCTGTGAATTTGTTCTCATATGTCCATCTGCTAACTTCTAAAATTTTATTTTCTATTTTCTCATTTCTCTTTCTGTTTGTCCTTTGGATTTAAATTTTTTCCTGTAACATTATTTTAGCAGGTTTTCAGAAGGGAGCATGTATAAAAACAGTGTTTTAACAGAAGACATTCTTATGCCTGTACACCTTGAATAGGGTCAATTTGGACTTCAAAAATAAATAGAATTAAGATAAAAATGAATAAAGGTAGGTTTTCTTTAGAAAATGTTAAATATGAAGACAGAATTTAAAGTGTATATAGGATTTAGACTACAATCTCTAGAGTGAATACTTAACAATTAACCTGATTATCTATCACTCACGAACTATATGAACTTGTGCTAGCGGCTTTAATTCTTTGTGCTCCACCTGTCTAATTAGTAAAATTGAGATGCTAGTAGCATTCATTTCTCTTATAATTTTAAAATTACAAAAGTGGCTAGATATGCTGACTATGCAATATTCTATAGTAGATAAAAGCAAGTTCACGTTTTCACTCTGAAACTGCTCCCCGATAACATGTAGTAGGACACAGTAGCTTGACGTTCCAACAACAAAAAACTAAAATAAAGTGTACAGTACGAAAACCACAGTGAGATGTGAAAGAGCAGTTAATTGAATAAATTATTGATATAATACCCAAAAGAAGAGAAACTATTTAAGATTGGCAGACAATCCCCCTCCTCCTCCCTACAAGTAGATAATGCCACTAAACAAAGAATGTTACTAAACAATGGGAAGAAACAATGTTAAACAGTGTTACTAAAGAATGGGAAACCAAGAGAGAATAAGCTGAGTATTTGTTTGGCTCAGGAACAAAACCTCTGTTGGAGTAAAGCACATTCTAGCTAATGTATGGGGCTGATGTGACAATATGGGAAATTTTGAGGGGCAGAAACATATGTTCATCTTCCCTTTGGGACATTTGATGAAGTTTCATTATTGCACGGTAGATTGGGGAACAAGAATGTAAGCTACAAAAAAGATGAATGAAATCTGCAAAAACTGTGTGACACTTACCAAACAGGGATGTAAGGAGAATGGGTCTTCCTTAAATACAAGTCTTCCCACTATTTATTATTATTATTATTATTGTTATTATTATTATTTACATTTTAAAGCCCAATAGAGCAGGAGATGAGAACTACATGGAATCTCTGAATGACAAAATAGAATCTCCTGTAGCCTTCCGGGCTAAGGTAGAAAAAACAAAAAGCAAAGTATGCCAAGCTCTCAATCATGCACCTGAGAAAGTATACCAAAAACACAGTATCAAAAGGGTAAAATAATTCAGATCAATTTGGATTAAGATTATTAGTCCCTTGAAAGAAGACCATGAGCCTCAAATGAGACTATAGCTCTGGAAAATGCTTTGATTTCAGCATTGTGAGATGTCAAGCAGAGGACTCAGTCAATGTATGCCAAGATCCCTATTTTCCATAGAAAATCTGAAATAATAAATATGTGTTGTTTTTAGTCACTAAATTTGTGGTAATTTGATTAATAAAAATAGAATATTAATACAAACATTCAAATCCAACAACTCCTCTGTAGAAAATAAAGAAACAGAAAAATAAGAACAAACCTGAATAATATGGTGCATTCTCGAAAGTTCTATATAAACAGTATCTCAGCAAGGGAAGAGATGGAGAATATGTTAAAAGCAATATTAAAAATATAGTAAAGGAAAACTTTCAAAACTGGCAAAAAGCTCAAATTCAACAAATTTCAAGAAGATAACAACCAATTAAAAACACCTAAGCACATCACAGTAAAATTGAAGAAAACACAAAAATGAATAAGCAAATAGAATGCAAGAGTGAGAGGAAATGTTCTAAGACAAAAAAAACATGAAACATCATCTTCCAAGAAAGAACAGTAAGAATTTCAGACAACTTCTCAACCAAAACAATGACAATTAGAAGAAAATGGAACTCTGTCTTTATAGAAGAAAGAAAGAAAAAATAATTGCTAAACCAAATTTTATACCTACCAGAAAAAATAAAAGAATGAGAAATGAAAATGTTTTAAGGTTACTAACTTTGTCAGCATACCTAGACTAAAACAAGGACAACAAATCAGTTTTCTTCTTCTTCAGAAAGAAGAAATGACCTAAAATAAAAGTGCAAAAATTCAAGAGAAAATAAGATATACTAGAATGATATACCAGAAAAGAAGATAAATATACACATATTTTATGTTACAAAATAATAATAGTAATAAGTAATGTCGTTTTTAATCATTGAATTAAAATGCCTGATAACAATGGTGCAAAATTTCTGAAGAATATAAACGTTTAAGATCATAAGGTTTAAGTACAATTATGTAATTAGCAATACCAGCATTTAAAATCAGTCTATAAGTTTTAAGAATACATTTTGTTGTCTCTTTCATAAAAACTAAAATATATTAAAAGAATATGCATCTAACAATTTAGTATAAAAGAAAAATATAATTATAAAAATTTGATTAATTCCAAATTAGACAAAATGAAAGAAAGTGAAAATGAAACAAAATACATGGACCTAACAAAACAGAAGTATAGCTGAATGTTTAAATCTGGCTGTATTTTTATCACACTGATGTAAAAAAATACAAATTATAAAGAAAAAATCTAAAATTTTCAAGCTGCTTTGAAAATCACACCAACTTTATACTATTTAAAGAACATCATTTATATATAAGAATGACAGAAAGTTTGAACACAGAAGGCTGAAAAAATATACCTTACAAACACTAACCACAAAATTTCTCATTGAAACTGTGTAGATATCAAAGACAATGTAAAGCAAGAAGCATTACAATTGATAATAATATTTCACAATGCTAAAATTGATTCATCAACAACCTATTGCAATTACAAATGTGTATACCTCACTAACATAGTGGGAAACTGAGCATGCCTCTTTCAATAGTTCATTAAGCAAGGAGACAAAAATAAGCAATCCCATAGAAGCTTTGAGAAATACATTACCAATTTGGCTTAAATGAATGCATGTGTTTGTATGGGAATAAACCACATGCTGGTCCTATGAGAATAAATCATAAGTTGGGATTGGGATGACAGTCCCAACAAATTTCAAAATATTGAAATTATTTAGGGTATATATTCTGACACAAAAAATTAAAAAAGAAAGTAATCTCGTGGTTGCCAGGGGATTAGGGAAACAAGGAACTAAACTAACATGATCATCACTGTGAGGTGTGTTTCCGAGGATAAAACGAAGAAACTGAGGCCAGCACCAAAATAATTCAATGCAAGGGAATTTATTCAGGCTCCCAGGTGAGGTTCTGCGGTCCGGACAGGAGGGGCCGGAGAAGTCGCACAGACTCCTCTCAGACAGGGGGTTTTTATAGTGAGTCTATTTTTCGACAGTGAGTCTATTTTTAGACAAGGGGTTTTTATAGGGAGTGAAACAGCTCGATCGGTTGTGGGAGAGCAAGAC
>CAUYQU010003852.1:0-13252 GCA_963574635.1 Cheracebus regulus
GTTAGAACATGTTCTTTTAGTTCACAGAAGTTTCTTATTATCCACCTTCTGAAGCCTGATTCTGTGAGTTCATCACACTCATCCTCCATCAGGCCTTGTTCTCTTGCTGATGGGGAGCTGCGATCCCCTGTAGGAGGAGAGGTATTCTGATTTCGGGTGTTGTCAGCCTTTTTGCACTGGTTTCTTCCCATTTTTGTGGATTTATCCACCTGTCATCTTTGTAATTGCCGACTTTCAGATTGGGTCTCTGAGTAGACGTCTGGCTTGTTGGTAATGAAGTTTTTTCTGTTTCTTAGTTTTCCTTTAGTGGACGCCCCTTCCCCACAGAGCTGGGCCTTCCCGGGTTCAGCTGTGCTTGCTCTCAGTCCTCAGCGCTTTCAATTGCTGTTCTCCTTGTAGGTATGGGACTAGCCGAGCCTGACTAAAAGGACACCCAGTCCCATATACTCCGCACCGAGAAGCGCCGCGCCAGGGCGCCAGCAAAACAGCTGCTCCGGCCAAAAGAGTTACGCTGGCGACCCGTGTGGCTCCTTCGCCGGGAATCTCCCAGTTTGTGGGCATCAAAAATTCATCTGCAATTGTGGCGTCCACTTGCTCTCTGCGCTTTCACTGGGAGCTACAATCCTGAGCTACTGCTATGTGGCCATCTTGGATCTCTCTCCCAGTGTCTGTTTTTTAATAAATTTCCTGTCGCCTCCCTATCATTTTGTTAGTCACTGCCCTTCTTATTGTTTGTTACTAGCATTCCTGTTTCTACAAAATCTCGCTCATTCTAATTTGTGGGCCCTCATATGCTATGGGATGGGAAATGAGAAAACCAAAGATGTTAGAATGTTTAAAATAGTGATAAATGGATGGAGATTAAAAACCAGAGGGTTTCCCTCTGGGTGGAGCACAGAAGTACTCAAAAGACATTGTTTTCTCTGCTTGGGGATAATTTCTCTGCGTACTCATTTCCGGAAACATTTGGGTACTGAACTTCACGATAAATAGCCTCTGGGTTAGCAGACTATACTTGTATCCATACCACTTCCTTCAGTACAGTTAGACTAAAACAATTGTTATTAAGGTGTCTCAATTCTCTTTAGCAAATTAAACACGAACACAGATTTAGGATAACAGATGATCTTCATTTATTCCATGTTTGCAAAAAAAAAAAAACTCCAATTGAGAACAAAATTTATAATTTGGAAGACAACATTTTCCCAGGGAAAGTGTAGTTACACACCTAAGCTGGTAGACAAATGGATTTAATGCATAATATGTATAAAATACATTTGCAATACAGTACTACTAAAAATATCACTACTTAATTTTTAGGTTATGTAATTTTGACATGAAGGAAAAGATGCCAGAAACAGAAAGACAAATTTTTCCTTCCAGTATCCATCTGGATAAGATATCTATTGTTTAATTCAGTATTACCTCAATGCAGGTTCCTCCAACTATGGCCCTTTCAAACAGCAGCTGAACATCAACAAACAAATTGTAGATGACTACCCTATGAAAGCTGTCATGTCAAATACTTACAAATATCTTTCTAGGTAAATACAAAGATATTTTCTTTCTAGACAATTTTATAAAAGATACTCAAATACTATGGGTTTTCTTCCTGGTTAGTTGAGAGTAGGAGAGAAATCCTAGTTAATTTGGCTGGCTTTATCTACTATAATGACATTTCATACACTTGATGTTAGAAATAGCCCAATAGTTTCTAAGCCTTTAAATGCCCCATCATGAACGAATTGCCCAGAAGAGTGAAAGTCTCAAATTCTACAAATAAGCATGTAATTTATTAACCTGCAATGATTAATAGGGAATAGAAATAAAGGAATTTCCAGGATCACAACCAAAACATGTCCTTGACCTAGTTTCCCTAGGTGACCAATTTTGGAACCACAGCCCACCTGAGTTACAGGCCCCAACCTTGGCCTCCCCTTCTTCACCTTTCTTTCACTCTCTCTGCCCTTCTCACTCCTTTCCATCCACAGAGGTACACCCATCTAGGCTCTGTGCTGGACCAAGTCCTCAACTTCCCCCATTTTACACCCCTAGTTCCCTCTACACTAACAGTGTGTCAAGGCAGCCATCTGAATTCCCACCTCAAAGCACCTCTCACCAGTTCCTTTTCTTTTCAGAACCCTCGAGCAATTTGTTAGTGAAGTCTGCTACCAAGCTGGAATTCCGGCTTACGGGCTTCATTACCCCTCACCCTCACCTCGAACTCTGATTCCTGATGAACTAATCTTTCAGCCAAGTAAACTTTTTGTTGTTCCCTGCATTCTCTCTGTTACACCCTCATATGGAAAACATTATAATAGGAATAAATTATGCAGAGACTTTGAGGATTTAGCACTTTTCATTAAAAATTAACATATATCGTTAAGAGCATACAAATTATTTCTACTGAAATTCTAAGAATAAATGGATTTGCTCTGCTTTATTAATTTAACAAAGCATATGCCTAATATCTCATTTTTACTCTACTTCAGGTAAAGTATAGCTTTAGAAAAATATATTAACTGTATCATAATACGGAATGTTATGGAAACATATCAAACTGCTGGTTTTTATGTATCTGGTTCGTAATTTTTCCCTGTGCTAAGCTCAAAAATGCATAAGAGATTTTTTTAAAAAATCATTAAGTGGCCGGGCGCGGTGGCTCATACCTGTAATCCCAGCACTTTGGGAGGCCTTGGCGGGCAGATCACAAGGTCAAGAGGTCGAGATCATCCTGGCCAACGTGGTGAAACCCTGCCTCTATTAAAAATAAAAAAATAGCCAGGTGTGGTGGCACATGCATGTAGTCCCAGGTACTCAGGAGGCTGAGGGGGAAGAATCGCTTGAACCCGGGAGGTGGAGTTTACAGTGAGCCGAGATTGTGCCACTGCGCTCCAGACTAGAGACACAGCAAGACTCCGTCTCAAAAAAAAAAAAATCGTTAAGCATAGGTGAACACTGCATTTTGAATTTAAACCATGAGAATAAAGAAATAGCAAAGTTATTAAAATATAAAATGGCAGACTGTTTACTAATGTATTAATAGCTAACTACACGCAGTAGGCACAGCTAAATAAATTACTTTTATTGTTTTAAAGCTTTTCTTGTGATTATATAATTTGCGACTTAGACTGCACATCATCCTATTACCCAAGAGTCTCTCACTACTTTACTCATCAAAGTGGTGGTTTTTAAAAATTTTCAGGCTGATTGGCTATTTAATGACATTAAAGGATTATTTTTAACTTCTTAGGTATGATACTGGTATGGTTTGTAATTTTTTAAAGTCCTTATTTTTAGAGGTATACTGAAATATTTGCAGATGAAATAAGATTAGCCATGATTCTGAGTGATGAATATATCAGTTTATTACATCATTCTACTTTCAAAAATGTTTAGAATTTTCTATAATAAGAGGTTTTTTAAAGAAATAAATAAAATATTCATGTTGGAAAGGTTTATATTTCGTGTTTGGAGCTTATAAAAAAAATCATACTAGAGGATGGTTCTTGTTCCTCATCTAAATATTTCCCAATTCTTTTCCTCAAGAAAAACTTCAACCACCTTTTTTAAAAGGCTACAAGAAGCAGCAAAGCAGTTTACTAAAATGTTAGCAATTGTTATTTTTGGTTGGTAAGATTATAAGTGATATCTGTTTTGTTTGTTGTTATAAGTTTTCTTATTTGTTATTTTCTGTTGTAAGTTTTCTCTATTACTAAAGTCAGCATATATTATTAATATAGTCAGAAAATGGTCTGATTTTTCGCATTACATGCAAAATTTTTGCATGTCAAGTACAGAAAATCTGTCTATATTATAAATCCCTCTATGTTTTATATTTATCACAAAAAAATATTAATGAATGCATGAACATGAGCCCAGTTGTCTATAAATCTACCTGTTTGTGACAGCAGATGCAAAGAGTGAGTTTTGATTGTCACAGGGGAAAGGTATACTAGAGAAGATAATTCTGGAATGATGGAAAGGCTAGTAAGATTTTGGTCTCATTCTGGCAAGGCAGACATATTGACTAATACAATTGAGTGCTCATAATGGGCTCTCTAAGGGCAGATGATTCACAGGAGTCAGGCATTTCTGGGAATGTGACATACAATATCTTACACCACTTTCATTTTACATTTGGCTTAGGCAAGGATCGTGAGTGGCTACTGATATATAGCTGCATTTTTGTTTTCTCCTGTTTTTATTTTAGATGGGTAGAAAGACAGAAGAGAGAAAAAGTTTATTCCACCCTTGAATAAGAGGAAATATTTACTGCAGTTTTGGTTCTTTCCTCCCACATCATCTGCTCCTTTTTCTTCTCCCCTGATCATTTCATTTTGAGAAATCATTGTCCATTCTTTATGTGAGGCCTGGCTGACAGGTTAAGGTCTTGCTCAAAAGCACAACTCAGGGCTCCTGAGACTCAGTCAGTATCAGAAACTGTCAGGTCCTTGCGGGAGGGGACCATGTCTCTATTCATTTATTCAACAAATATTTGGTGCTTGCTATGTGCTAAGCAGTCTTCTTGACCCTAGGGATACAGTGAGATCCCTGCTCTTACGGAGTTTACATTCTTGTGGGAAGACACACAAGCAAATGAAGATAAACACAAACGTAAATAAGACAAATAGTGGCAAAAGTGATGAAGAAAATAAAGCGCACAAGAGTGAAGTGATAGTAGCTGGGGCAGAGGGCTGTGACAGTAGAAGAGTAGTGAGAAAGAGCAAGGATACTGGGGAGGATGTGGCAGGCAGCCTAGTGGTCCTGAAGGACAAGAGCAGAGGAACAGAAAGCAGACCATAAGGACAGTGATGCTGGATGGCACAGACAGATGGGCACTGGTGGTCTTCCAACCTCAGGTAAGGTACCTGAGCTTTATTTTATTCAAGGTGAAAGAGGAAAGCATCAGAGGTTTTTTTTTCCCATTTGGTAGTATGACTATTCATTTTTCAATTTTTAAGTTTATAGTAAAATACAAATAACATTTACCATCTTAACCATTTTTAAAAGTATATTTCAGTATTAAATAAAATACATTCGGACTGTTGTGCAACCATCACTACCATGCATCTCTAGAACTCTTCATCTTGTGGAACTGAAACTTTCATCAGAGGCTTTTAAGCAAAATAGTGACATGATCTGTCTTATGTTCTTAAAAAATGATTTTTGCTTGGTGGAGAAGTGATTGTGAGAACATAGCAGGAGTAGGAGCTTACTGAAGTAGATGGTTCAGGATGTATTTTGTTGACACAGCTGACATGATTGCTGCTAATTTACATATGGACATGAGAGAGAAAAAAAAATGAGGAGCGGAGATGACTTCTAGATTTCACATGTCCAGTGTCTAGCACACTGCCAAGTAGCTAATGTTTATTACGTAAATGAGTGAATACTGATTTAACATTCAAAAAGTAAAAACCTTTCTTCCTAGATAACTAGGATAACGAATGAAACTACTAGGGACATAGGAGATTATATCTTTTTTCTAGTGTCTGTCTATAATAATCGTGTCCTTACAACATGGATAAAGTCTGTACAGTTGGTTCATGTCAACATAATCTGCCTAATTTCAATACTATCATTAAAGGCCAATCCTTTACATGTATACGGTAAGTTAAATTTTACTAAGCATTTTACATATATTATTTCATCCTTTTCTAAATCAATAGCTTTTAAAATTTGAGACTATGATGCTATAGGCCACCTCCCCAGAGATTACATATATACACAAATGTGATGTTTTGGGAGTTTATGGACCTTCTGAAGTTCATCCACAGACCAGCCTTAAGTTTTAAAAGGCTCTGCTCTGTCTAGTGCTAGAGTTTTTTTTTATATATATATATCATCAGGAGAATCTTATTAGCCTAGCCCTGGAGCTTTTGGAAAAATGCTTTCAAAGAGTTTACTTTCATTAACATCCACAATTAGTGAGTTATCAAGAATGAATACTAATTTTTATTTAGCAAAACTGTCAAGTATCCATAAAGCGATTCAAGATCCTCTTTATTAGAACCTACTTGATAAATTCCTTTTGCACTTTACTTCTAGAAAAAAAAAGTACCTTACATATTTATGCTTTTAAAAGAGGCAAAAAAAAAAAAAAAAAAAAAACGATTAGAGTTGTGGTTACTCTTTCAATGTAAGCTCCTGGCTAACCATTAAAATTTAGTGTTCCATTTACCATAACTGTGTTACCTAGATTTTCCCCCTCTATGCTTGGATCTTAATATATTTATTATAAGAATTTCAAATCTTTCTGGGAAAACAGCAGAATGTGAATTACATATGATCATATTTAACATCTGCAATATTCCTATTTCATAAGCATATCATCTGCCTCTCCCAAACCAACACTTTTTTTTCCTGAAGATAAGAAAATAAACTCTAAGGCAACGTGTAGTAAGCAGCAAAATGTGTAGTCAGAATCTTTGCATTCTAGGAACCCAGGTATGCCAGCCACCACTCTGGTGACCTTGAGGAAAGTCACTTAACTGGAGCCTCAGATGTTCTGGTCTTCAAAAGTGAGTTTAGAGCACTTACCACAAGCAGTGTTACAATCAGAATTGAGCAGCAACACATATTTAGCTGTTAATAAGGAAATGGCAACCCAGATTTGCTCTGTGCTCTGTCTACTGATGAAATGGTAAAATCAAAGGTTGGGGATTAATAGATTTTTTTTTTTTTTTGAGAGTGCACATCAAAGCAATGCGCATTAACTCTCCGTTAACCTTACTCCTTCCCAACTCCAAAAATGCTACTGCCATGAGATACTCAGGCAGTCACCTAATGGGGATAAACTCAAGTGCTAAGGGTAGAGAATGAGAAAAGGAAGAGGGCTGTTAGACAAAGTCCATAGCTTGGGCTAGATAATTTAGTCATCTCTGCTAAAATAATACATTTTTTTCTTTTTCACCTTTACCCATGGTTCAGGCTTAGGTTTTATAATACATGGGCCTCAGTACTAGGCACAGCATTGCGTTGACTTGAGTTTCAGTGTTTCTACTTGTAACACAGGGAAGAATAATCCTCGTCCTGCCACATTCTACAGGAACATCCGTAGGAGTAATTAATGTTGTTACTTGTAGATAAAGATGAAGAGGGGCAATCCAAGAGCTTCAACAATTCAGTGTCAAGTCATATTCAGAATTAAGACTAATGAAGAAAATATGATTATCAATTAGAAAAGCACCTAGGCTCTAGTTGGGAGAACTTGTTTCTGGTCCCAACATACTAAATAGGCTTGTGGTCTTGGCCAAACGACTTGGCCTCATGTCCTCAACTGTATAAGAGGTCAGCCTAAATGACCTCTCAGGTCCTTTGGAGCTCAAAACACTAATGTTTCTTTGAAAAACGATCAACATGCTCATGTCCCAGCAAAGGCTTCACTTCTCAGCTCCTGGGGTAGGACAATGCTGAGGGACGTCCAGTGGGACTGAGCCCCAGGTGCCCACAGACGTAGTAGACTCTTCATTAACACTCCATGTGTTGGCTTCCTCCTTTTCCTGTCTCACTTCTCCACTCCCCAACTTCTGGTACTGTCTAGGATTATCTCATAAATAAGCTGTTTACACTATAAAAACAATTTTTTTAAAACCTACATTAGAAATTAAATTCAGTTTTAAAGTACCAAGTTATAAAGTAGTAAGCACATGAGCACTGGAGTTCAGACTTAACTAGGTCTGATTCCTGGTGCTATCGCTAACCATGTGACCATGGGCAAGGTTCTTAAGTTCTATTTGCATCAGTTTCCTTGCTTATAACATGGGAACAATACCACCTTCTAGGGCTTCTGTGAGGATTAAATGAGATAAGGTGTAAGTAGACCTTAGCACAGTGGCTGGGATATAGCCAGTGCTTAATAATTGCTATTATTGGCCGGGCATAGTAGCTCACGCCTGTAATCCCAGCACTTTGGGAGACTGAGGCGGGCAGATAACTAGATGAGGAGTTCAAGATCAGCCTGACCAACATGGTGAAACCCTGTCTCTACTAAAAATACCAAAATTGGCTGGGTGTGGTGGCGCACGCCTGTAATCCCAGCTACTCGGGAGGCTGACGCAGGAGAATAGCCTCAATCCAGGAGGCGGAGCTTGGAGTGAGCCGAGATCATGCCACTACACTCCAGTCTGAGACAAAGCCAGACTCTGTCTCAAAAAAAAAAATTGCTATTATTATAAAATATAATTGTATTTTTCTCATTTTGTAAGTTTGGCCTTTTTTCATCAACCTACTAATGATTCAGAAAAGAATAACTATACGTTTATAATTACTATTTGAATCTACAATAAGTTATACCTTGACTAACTTGTCAGCTTAATAACATTAAGAATTTTTTCATATTTAATAAACTCTAGCTAATGTTATACTATGTATTTTTGCTTTCAATTTTTATGTAAGCCATTTAATGCAGCTAGGAACCAGCTCTGAGTTCTACATATTGGTTTGCATTATTAAAATAAACTTTAAAGTTATATAGATGTTATTAATAAAAGCCCAATTTAAAATAAGAAACATGAGCCAGGCAGAGTAGATTATACCTATAATCCCAGCTACTTGGGAGGCTGAGATGGGAAGAATGTTTGATGCCAGAAGCTGTAATCCCAGCACTTTGGGAGGCTGAGGAGGGTGGATCTTGAGGTCAGGAGTTCAAGACCAGCCTGGCCAACATGGTGAAATCCCATCTCTACTAAAAATACAAAAATTAGCTAGGTGTGGTGGCGGGCACCTAACGTCCTGGTTACATCAGAGACTGAGATTGGAGGATCACTTGAGCCTGGGAGGTGGAGGTTGCAGTGAGCGAAGAGCATGTCATTGCACTCCAGCCTGGGTGATGAAGTGAGATCCCATCTCAAGTATGAATTGATTATATACCATTAGTATGGTATGCTAATCAAAATTTCTGACTACTTACTACACTATAGCATATACTATTACAGTCAGACTAACAGGAGCAGGAATTCTGACTAGTTTTAGTTAGTTGATTTTTAAAAAATTATTCATAGCAAAGAATCAAAAATTTATTTAGATACCATAAACATTTACTTTTTCTTAAAAAATATAAATAGGCATTAATTCTCCGATTTTCCAGAGTAGTCCCAAGGGCTGGGTGCGGTGGCTAACAACTGTAATTCCGGAAATTTGGGAGGCTGAGGTAGGCAGATGGCTTGAGCTCAGGAGTTCAAGACGAGCCTGGGTAACATAGCAAAACCTCATCTCTGCCAAAATACAAAAGTTAGCCAGGCGTGGTGGCGCATGCCTGTAGTCCCAGTTACATGGGAGAGTGAGATGGGAGGATCACTTGAGCCTGGAAGGCAAAAAAGACAAAGCAGTCCCAAGACTATCCTCATCCTTGAGGAAGAGCTCCTCACCAATATTTTTCTGATATAAACCATACCTAGAACTTACCTTCTACAATTTCCAGTTTTAATTTTCTAAGTGAATTGAAAAGAAAACAAAATAAAACAACATACTTTTAAGCCAAGCTCAGAATATTTTCTAAGTTTTTACAAGTTCTGTTTATTTAAAAAAAATTTTTTTAGACAGGGTCTCACTCCATCATCAAGGCTGAAGTACAGTGGTGCAATCACAGCTCACTGCAGCCTTGACCTCCTGGAATTAAGGAATCCTCCCACTTCAGCCTCTGGAGTAGCTAGGACTACAGGCGCATGCCACCACACCAAGTTATTTTTTAAATTTTTTTAGAGATGGATGTCTCACTATGTTGCCCAGGCTCGTCTTGAATTTCTGTCTTCAAACAATCCTCCCACCTAGGCTTCCCAAAGTGGTGAAATTACAAGCATGACCTGCTGCACCCAGCCATCTTTCTGATTTTTTTTAGTTTTCCTGATCCATTTCTTAGTGACTCACTATTATGGAACCTTTCCAAAGAATTCAACATTCCTTTCATAGTAACAATATTTTTTTTGCACTTATGTTTCATAAATTTACACACATCTAAATAATCTGTCACAATAACAAGTATAACTGGCACCAACATGTTCAGAATAAATGCAACAAATCGTTAAGCCAATAACCCAGCAGTTGGAGAAGGAAACAGACTACTAGAAGCCAGTGTTCATCATGCCCAGGCACCACCCCATCTGCTTATAGGGAAATGAAGAGTATAAGCTCATTGGTCAACTGTTAGATGTTGATGGGATCGTATTTGAATCAGGATGAACCATATGCAAACTGCCAACATCCAGCTGTTTATTCACCTATAAAAAAGGGCAGTTGTATATGTTCAACCATATATATATATACGTATATATATATACACACACACATTTTATTTAAAAATACTGACTATATTTAATGCTAAATATTACATCCACTACCATTTTTTCCCTTTTGAACAATGAACAGTGGTTCTCACAGCTTGATTTAAACAATTCCACTCCAAATTTGCTCACCCTAAGCTACTGAATAATCAGTCATTAGACTCTGGATTCCTAGGAATGTCATTTCTATCTTTTCTTTCTTTCTTTAAGTTAAAGTCACACCTGTTAGAATTACAAAGAAGAGGATGAAGGATGAAGGTATCAGCTGTGCGTTCTAGCTAACTGAATGATAAGCAGTGGAGGGATTAAAATGTGGGTCAACATTGTTTGTTGGCTGGTTTATTTCTGAGACATAAATCTTTCTGTCCTACAGGATGCAACATAGCACTGTCTGCCTGAAGAAGGCATAACAAGACAGGTAAGATGAGGGGCAGAGAAGCCCCTGAACAGACTTAAAATAGTCACCCTTAAGTAACAAGCACCCTTTACTTTTGTTCTGCCCTTGTTAGAGCATTTAATTAAAATAAACACACATATAAATCACAAATGTGCTATTAGGACAAAACCCAAAAATTCGGGACAGAAAGAGGGAGAGGGGTCAGGCGGCAGGGCTGTATTTAGGTTAAGGGCCGCTAGTGAAACTCTTTTTTTCTAGATCTCACATTTCTACCATTGACCCTAAAAAGTCTAAATCCAGTTTCTTTTTATGGTGGCCCTTATGCCCTCACAAAACTACTGTAAGATATCAGAGTCCTAGTGCCTCCTATATACTCAAAAATATCAACCCACAGAGTTAGTAGAGTGGGAAGAGCCTAAAGCTTGTAACGACACCTAGGTTTAAACCCTTGCTGCATATTTCTACCAGCGTAGCCTGAGCACCTTTCTGCTTTTCTCACGTTTCTGTACCTGTCCATATGACAAGCCACACCTTGCTGGCTTCAAAGGATTCATTAGAAAATGCACTTAAAGAGACTCATTGCAGGCCGGGCACAGTGGCTCATGCCTGTAATCCTAAGACTTTGGGAGGCCAAGGTGGGCAGATCACCTGAGATTGGGAGTTCCAGACCAGCCTGGCCAACATGGTGAAACCCCTTCTCTACTAAAAATACAAAAATTAGCCAGGGGTGACTGTAATCCTAGGAGGCTGAAGCAGGAGAAATGCTTAAACCTGGGTGGCAGAGGTTGCAGTGAGCCAAGATCACGCCATTGCACTTCAGGCTGGGTGACACAGTGAGACTCCATCTCAAAAAAGAAAGAGACTCATTGCAACGATTACTTATGCCTAAAAGATGCCAAACCTTTCACCTCATAATTTTCAACAAGATCTTTTAAATGTAAATGCAACGTTGAGTATCCTGTAAGGACAGAGGTACACATGATGCCCATTAAGTTAATTTTCTGTTTCAAAATTCACATGCAAGCTAAGCATAATCAAGATATCTAATGTAGGCAGGGCACAGTAATCCCAGCACTTTGGGAGGCCAAGGCAGGCGGACCACCTGAGGTCGGGAGTTCAAGACCAGTTTGATCAACATGTAGAAACCCCGTCTCTACTAAAAACACAAAATTAGCTGGGTGTGGTGATGCATGCCTGTAATCCCAGCTACTCAGGAGGCTGAGGCAGGAGAATCGCTAGAACCTGGGAGGCAGAGGTTGCAGTGAGCTGAGATCAGGCTCCAGCCTGGGCAACAAGAGGAAAACTCTTACACACACACACACACACACACACACACACACACACACGCACACACACACACACACAGGCACACACACACACACAAAGATACCTAATGTAAACAAGGAAGGTTGCTGTCCTTTCCAGATCAGATAGGGAAATGCGACGACAGGAGGAGAAAAGGTTTCAGAAAGGTGAAATGGCAAGCACCAGAGGGATGCTTTTAAAATACAAATCTTAACAGGTCCTTTTCCCTCTCATTGGCCTTCCAGGATTACCCACTCACATTATAAAATCCAAAACCTTTATAAGGTCAAACAACCCTCTCGGTAAGCCTGGACTCTGCATGCCTAGGCAACTTCAATTCACACTGTCTTCTGTAAAGTATTTGCATTTGCCTCATCACATCTTCATTCTCTCTCCCTAGGTTCTGTTTCCCACTCCTCACCCCATTTCTCAGCTGCCCTAAGTCCCACTCTTCCTTTTTTCTGCTCAAAAGGACTTCCTGTTTGCCTACCTCTGCTTTGCCTCCCCAGGACCCAGTCTGTGTATATCACAGCACAGTTTATCATACGGAACTGTAATTTTGTTAACTTACATATACTTGCCTAGTATGGACCTGGACTGGCTTTAGCATCCTGCCAGCCACTTTGCCTGACACAAAGCTAACACTCAAATGTTTGCTGAGTATGCAACTTCTGAAACTCCCCAGTTTTATCTAGGTTTGGCTCTATTACCCTATATTAGATAGTCCAAGAAGCAAGGCTGCTGGTGCTCATGGCTTACATGGCTGCTTATCCAGATTGATTAAGATTTGTCTTTAACTTGGGAAACTTGGAAGTTATGTGGAAACTTATTTCATTTGAATAACAGTCTGTTTAAAAATATTTATGGGTTGGATGTGGTGGCTCATGCCTTTAATCCCAGCACTTTGGGAGGCTGAGGCAGGTGGATCGCCTGAGGTCAGGAGTTCAAGACCAGCCTGACCAATAAAAACACAAAAATTAGCCCTGCATGGTGGCAAGTGCCTGTAATCCCAGCTACTCAGGAGGCTGGGGCTGGAGAATCACTTGAACCCAGGAGGCAGAGGTTGCAGTGAGCAGAGATGGTGCCACTGCATTCCAGCCTGATCAACAGAGCGAGAATTTGTCTTAAAAAAAAAAAAAAAAAAAAAGAGTCATGCTGTATTAGGTACAGATTTTGGACTTGTCAGCTTCCACAATAGCATACGCCAATTCCTTAACATCTCCTTCCCCTAACAGTCCAATGGTTCTGTTTCTCTGCAGAACTCTAA
>CAUYQU010003853.1:0-118685 GCA_963574635.1 Cheracebus regulus
GGAGTGCAGTGGCGTGATCTCAGCTCACTGAAACCTCCGCCTCCCAGGTTCAAGTGATTCTCCTGCCTCAGCCTCCCAAGTAACTGGGATTATAGGCACATGCCACCATGCCCAGCTAATTTTTGTATTTTTAGTTGAGATGGGGTTTCACCATGTTGGCCAGGCTGGTCTCAAACTCCTGACCTCAGGTGATCTACCCACCTCAGCCTCCCAAAGTCCTGGGAGTGTGAGCCACTGTGCCCAGCCTAAAAACAGAAAACATTTTGAACTGAATTAAAATAAAAACGCAACACATCAAAACATACAGGGTGTCACTAAAGTCGAGCTTATGTGTATATCAAAAACAAAATATAAAATCAATGATCTGATCTTTTTAAAAAAAAGCTAAGGAAGAGAAAATTCAACCCAAAATAAGCAGAAAGGGGTGATCATAAAGAGAATAAATCAATTACATAGAAAATGAGTAAGCAATAAAGCAAATCCATGGAACCCAAGGGTGGATCTTGAAAAATTAAAACAAATTGATAAACTTCCAATCAACAAAAAGAGAGTAAATACAGACGTTCAACATCAGAAATAAAGTGGAAGACGTTAGCACAGATTCTACACAACAGAAAGGTAATAAAGGAATATTGTGGACCCGGTGCGGTGGCTCACACCTGTACTCCTAGCACTTTGGGAGGCCGAGGCAGGCGGATCACCTGAGGTCAGGAGTTCGTGATCAGCCTGGACAACATGGTGAAACTCTGTCTCTACTAAAAATACAAAAATTAGCTGGGCGTGGTGGCGCGCACCTGTAATCCCAGCTACTCAGGAGGCTGAGGCAGGAGAATCACTTGAACCAGGGAGGTGGAGGTTGCAGTGAACTGAGAGCACCCCACTATACTTTAGCTTAGGTGACAAAGCAAGACTCCATCTCAAAAAAAAAAAAAAGAGAGAGAGAGTGAGAGAATATTGTGGACTTTATACTGATAGACCTGGCAACTCAGAGGAAAGAAACATGACAGCAGCTTCCAAACTTACTCGAAAATGAAATCCCAAATCCGAATGGCTCTCAATCTACTAAAGAAACTGAATTTAGAATGCAAAACATTCTGACTAAGAAACTCTAGCCCCAAATGCCTTTGATAATTTAAAGAAGCATTTAGGGACTGAACATTTAAGGAGGAAATAGTAACAATTCTACACAAGTATATAGAGTCAATATAGGTGCAGAAATCGACAAGCTGATTCTAAAATTTACATGGAAATGCTAAGGACCTAAAAAAGCAAAACTAATTTAGAGAACGAACAAAATTGGACGATTTCTACTACCTGGTTTCATCGAGATTTAAGCTATGAGGATAAGAATAATCAAGACACATGCCGTGCGACAGAACAGACAGATCAGCGGAACACAGCGGAGTCCAGAAGCAGACTGTCCTGCTGATGGTCCCTCGATTTCTCACACATGTGTCATATTAATTCACTGGGCAAAGCTGGAACAACTGGTTATCCACAGAGAAAATAAAAATAAACCTCCACTGCTATCCCAAACCAGAGGCAAAAAGCAACTCAAAGTGGACAGAGCTGGAGACGTGCAGGCTGAAAGCATAAACCCAGTGGAACGGCATGCAGGAGAGCCCGCGGTACCGGGGCAGACAGAGCTTTCTTGGATAAGACGCAAGAAGCACCAGCCACAGAAGCTAGAATGATCAGCTGGACTTCAAAACAATGAAAACCTTCAACTCTTCACTCTCCAAATGAAAGGCAAGCCACAGGGAGAGAAATGTTCTGTGTCTGGTCAAGGAGTGGGTACAGACACGTACACTCGTGTAACAAAGGGACTTGGATTCAGAATATAAGGAACTCCTACAACTCAGCAATAAGAATTCAAACAACCCCATTAAAAACTAGCAAAGTCGGGGCATGGGGCTCTGGCCTATAATCCCAGCACTTTGGGAGGATCTGTTTAGCTCAGGAGTTCAAGTCCAGCCTAAGCAACATCCTGAAACCCCTTCTCTACCAAAAATAATATATAAAAATTAGCCAGACATGGTGGCACATGCCAGTAGCTCCATCCACTAGGGAGGCTGACATGTGAGGATTGATCAAGTCCGAGAGACAGAGGTTGCAGTGAACCAAGATGGCACCACTGCATTCCAGCCTGGGTGATGGAGTGAGACCCTGTCTCAAAAAACAAACAAACAGAAAAAACCCCAGCAAAGATGTAAATAAACATGAAACACAGAATGGCTAATTACAAGATGGTAAATGTCACTAGTCATCAGGAAAATGCAAGATAAATTCATGAAAAGATGCCACGACAGGCTACCCAAGTGGCTAAAACTTAAAATACAGACAACACCAAGTGTTGACGAGCCTGGGACGTGGTGGGCAGGAATGCACGTAGGTGCAGCCACTGTGGAGAGCAGCCGGGCAGCTTCTGTTGCGTGACTCACTCCCATGCCACACAAGCCAGCCTCTGCACCTTGGCCTGCATTACCCAAGAGAAATGAGACACATCGACCCTGGGATTCATAGCAGCATCATTTATAATCGCCCCATGCCAGGAACCACCCAGACATCCATCACCAGGTGAGTGTATAAACAAACGCTGGCTATCCCCGCCACGGAACATGACTCAGCAGGAAACAGAAATGAGCTTCTTATGGGCGACACGTGGAGGAGGCCACGTCATGATGCCGAGTGAGAGAAGCGAAGCCCGTCAAGAGCACACGCTGTCTGATTCCATTCCTGGGAGTTCTGGGAAGTGCAAACGCATGCCCAGGGACAGGAAGCAGGCCACCCGTAGCCTGGGGCGGGGAGCATGGCAAGGGCACAGGCGGAGAGCCCATGGGAGCTTTGTGGGTGACGGGGTGTTGCTCGTGTGGACTCTGATGGTGGAGACCGGGTGGGGGCAGCGGCAGAACTCCTCGAACTTCACGCCTGCATTTGCTGCAGGTCACGGAGAGCGAGTGGGAGCGGGTTTGTTTCTTTCTGCTGGGAAGGGTTTGGTCCTCCCTGAGCCCCACAGTCCTCAGGCCCCGCCTGGAACCGGGCCCTGGGCTTCTCACTTCACCTCTGGGCTCGGCTCACGCTCTGTGATCGCAGGAAGGTACCTTCCTCTTCCTCTTCGGATTTCACAGAAAAGCCCCTAAAATCTCCTAGGAAAGCCCATTCACTCCAGCCCAGAATGCTGCAAAGGACAAAAGGGGAATGGAGCATTTCTGGCCACCTGGGTTCCCTGAGCACTTTTTCTAAGTCCTTTCTCTTTTTCTTTCTTTTTTCATTTTTACAGAAATCACATTAAATAAGTGAAATAATAATAATTAGAAAGGAGTGAGTCAGACCGAGACCCCAGCAGTTCCCCTGAGGAAAGGAACTAAACACTCCTCTATTTCCCTCCCTCCCTCCTCTCTCCCTCCCTCTCTTCTCCCTCTCTGCCTCCCTCCTCTCTCTCTCCTTTTCTCTTCTCTCCCTCCGTCTCTCCCTCTCTCCTCTCTGCCGGGCGCCACACCAGCTCCATAAGCAGGAACCCGGAGCCCAGCCCTCCTGGTGTCTGAGTGCCAGGCCTGGACACCTTCCTCAGGACCACCCCGCACCAAAGATCAGAGGTGGGGCCAGACGCAGGGCGATGTGCTAACCACCCCTCAGCAGCACACCCGCCTAAATAGCCTGGAGTTATTCTGGAAGAAAAACCAAGAGGCCAGCTCTTTCCTTCCACCCCAAGGGAGTCAGTTCCTCTTAGGCCAGATTCAGTTCCTGCCTCCGAGGAAGGTGAGCGCAGCAGAAACAGGCGGAACTTCCCTCAGCTTCTCCAGGCTGCCCACCCCTACCCTGAGAAGCCGGCAGAGAGACAGGATTCCTGATGGGCAGAAAGCCTAACGAGGGGAGCACCATGCTTCCGCCCAGGCGCCTCCAGGCCAAGGTCCCACTCCCACCCCTGTGAGAGGAGGTGGCGTCCACGACGGGAGGAAGCAGGCGGCCGGGTCACCACCAATCCGGCCCACCACAGTGCTTCTTCCCTGGTGGGTGTCTGGCCCTGTTCTTGCTGGGGCGGCGCCCAGGGGTGCCACCGTGTTCCCTCAGGTCCCACTGTGCACCCACCATGGTCGGCGCCCTTGTCACGGGAGCCGCCTGCTAACATGAGGCGTGTGTGGCCATCGCATCATCAGCGAAGGGCTGGAAAGCTGCAGTGCCAGAACGCAAGCCCAGGGGTGTGGCCGTGGAGGCCACATCCTCAGCCACCGTGCCACTCTGCACTCGGGCTGGCTGGGCACACCTTCACCTTGTACAGGGAGGACACAGCAGCCACTTGCTTCCGTTGAAGCTCCAGGCTGTGCCTGGCCCTCACCAGACTGAAAGAGAAAGTCTTAGAACCCCAAGAGCCCCGGATGGCTCAGAAGTGCCATCGAGTACTAGGGGTGAGCCCAGGGTGTGCCAGGGTCCAGCTCTGACTGGCCAGGCCCCAGCAGGAAAGAGCATGTCCACAACGGGAAAATCCTGCGACACTCATGGTGCCAGGCCTGGGCAAGGAGCCATGAAGGGACCCTCAGGCAAGGGGCAAACACACCCGTGGGTGTGGCCAGCTGTACTGTCTGTTGGGACTGCTCCAGCGGAGGGATTGAAATGACTCAGGAACAGATCAAGAAGCCCAGGGCAGAATTCTAGGGTCCTACAAGGCCTGCAGGAGACCCCCTGAGTGGAGCTCCAACTTTCAACCTGAGAATTCCAAGCCTCTATCACCATCACCATCATCACCATCATCACCAGCGTCACATCATCACCAATGTCACCATCGTCACCATCACCATCATCAGTATCATCACCATCATCATCACCAGCATCACCATCATCACTATCATCACCATTACCATCATCACCATCACCGGTGTCACCATTGTCACCATCATCACCATCACCATCGTCAGTATCATCACCATCATCACCAGCGTCACCATCATCACTATCATCACCATCACGATCATCACCATCACCAGTGTCACCATTGTCATCACCATCGCCATCTTTGTGGCACCCATCACAAGTTCTGGAAGAAGCGGCTGAGCATGGGAGATGCAGGGGTGGCTTCGGCAATGCTGTGTCCTAAGGAGCTGCCACCTGCCAGGGCTGCTTGGGGCACGCTGGAGTACCATGAGACACTGTCGTCCCCACAAGGAGCTGAGACACAAGCAGGTCGCACTGTGAATGCGCATGCACGACGTGACAAGAGCTTCTGGCTCGAGGTTCCCGGTTTCCAAGGCTCCATGCTCCCAAACAATAAACACAGATGCCCTCAGCACAGCCACTGGACTCTTTGTTCAGCAGGGGCCACACAGCCTGACCTCAGTGTCCCAAGCTGGCCCCGCTCTGAGGAGGGTGACCAGGCTGCCTGGAGACGGAGCAGCTCCGGGGGTCCCCAGCTCCTCTGCTGCCCTCCCCCACACAGGCACGGCCCGAGCTGGGGCCTCCGCTCACCCAGGAGTGCTGATCCCTGGTTCGGCCTCCCTGTCAGACGGCTTCAAGCCACTAGGCCAGCGCCAGCCACAGCCAGGACCTCAGAGGTTACCGCTCTGTTCTTAGAGGCAGTAACACCGCAGAGATGACTCAGAAGACACAGAGCCCCCTCCCCGTCCTTCCCACCATCCAGCTGCGTGAGGGGCTGTCCCAAGGCAGGCTCTCCCAAGGACCAGGACGCCCTGGCTGAGAGGGTTCCAGGAACAATAAGGCTGGCCCTGGCCACACTTAGGCCCCGCTGACACTACCACCGACAGTGGCCTGCCCTGTGCCCGCCCTGCCCATGGCTCCTGCCTGCTCTCCTCATGGGAGCTGCTATCCACTCACTAGTCATCTGCTCCCTTCAGAAAAAGCTTTCTTTTTAAAAAAATTATGGGCCAGACACGGTGGCTCACACCTGTAATCCCAGCACTTTGGGAAGCTGAGACAGGCAGATCACTTGAGGTTCGGAGTTCAAGACCAGCCTGACCAACACGGTGAGACCGTATCTCTACTAAAAATACAAAAGTTAGCTGGGCATGGTGGTGGGCACTTGCAATCCCAGTTACTCAGGAGGCTGAGGCTGTAGAATCACGTGAACCCAAGAGGCGGAAGTTACAGTGAGCCAAGATCACGCCATTGCCCTCCAGCCTGGGCAACAAAGCAAGGCTCAAAAAAGAAAAATTGTAGTAAAATACGCATAACATACAACTTATCGTTTTGACCATTTTTGGGTACATGGTTCAGTGGCATGAAGAACATTCATACTGTGATGCAGCCAGCGGTCACCACCGTCCGACTCCAGAACGCTTCCATCCTCTTAAACTGCAATTCTGACCCATTCATCTCTGGCTCAGCAGCCCCTCGCCCGGTCTCGGGGCCCACCACCCCAGCTTCTGTCTCTGTGAATCTGACCACGATAGGGACCTCTGGGGTCTGTGTTCTTTTGTGACTGGCTTGTTGCACTGAGCAGTGTCCTCAGGGACACCCCGGTTGTAGGCTGTGTCGGGCTGAGGCCTGCTCCACAGTCAGGTGCGTCTTCTCGGCCCCTTCCTCGGCTGACTGCCACTCAGCAGCTTCCTAGCGTGGCTGTTGTGCTGCTATGAACAAGGGTGTACAAACATCCCCGGACCCTGCCTTCAGCGATTCGGGTATATGCCGCGAAGGGAGGAGCAGCTAGCTCAGTTCTGCCCAATCTTTTGAGGAACTGGTACACTGCTTTCCATAAAGGCTGTGCCACCCAACCCTCCCAACAGCACACAAGGAGTCCACTTTGGTAATGACCACCTTCCTGGACGCTAAGAAGCTGAAGAACTTTTTTAACCAAAACATCCGCCAGATGCCAACATGAACAAATCTTTTGTTCTTATGAGCTGCAATGCCTGCCCTAGAGCTAGAAGGTGATGAAGTCCTTTAGGGACCAGGAAATGGTTCAGCTGTGAGATTCTTCCAGCTGCTTCATTTATAACCAGACTCAGACCCTGAGGGAGGAAGACGGGGTAAGAATGGATGGCGCCAGCAGCCCTGGATGGTGGCAAGACTCAGTGACTGACACCACGGCCTGGCCTGGCCTCCAGGGAGGGGTCCTGAGGAGCAGGCAGACCCTGGAGCCACCTGTGGCTACACGGTGGGGGTCACCAGCAGCCAGAAGGCCGTTAGTTCCCCGTGGTGAGGTGGAATGCAGGGCTTGGTTCCGTGACCTCCCCTTTAAGATCTGAAACTTCCACGGACCGGGAAGATGCGGCCTCTCAGGGAAGCTGCCCAGAAGGAAAGACCTCCCACAGAGACGAGAGAGGAAGGGGAAAAGTCAAGGTGGTTTCCTTCCAAATATTTTATTTAAATATTAAATTAAAAAACATACACCAACGAATCATTTGGCATACATTTCTCATGTTAACGTAAGAGGTAAAATAATTCAGTTATGGTAAAAAAAACTATGTACATCTCAATCAGATCACGTAGTGTCTTTAAATAGGCTACTGCATTGCCATCTGCATACAGCAGTCAAGAAATCTACAAAACACACACCACACACTCTTAAAAAAACAAGAAAAACACGCCTTTAACGTCCTCCAAAAGAGGTTCTACAGCAGTAAGAAAAAACAAAACCACTATGAAAGTAAAGTGCTCATCATTGCTTCGAAGAGGAAACACACATGGTTTCCGAGGCCTTTGATCTATGGCATTAGAACAGAAATCATTTTGAAAAGGGGAGGGGTTTGTGTTGGAATCAATTGTGCTACCTCTGTAAAAATGAAGGCAAGGGCCTGGCTGCCCCGAGATGGTCTGGAGGCTCTCCCATCCCAAAAACTTCTCTATGAGCGAACAGGAGACTTTGGTGTTTTCTCTGCGGTGAGGCCCCAGGTCTGCCCTCCAGACAGCCCCTTGCCCCACCACAGAGCAGCAGTAGCAGCAGGAATGGGGGCGGCCAGCTCCCCCGCGGCACAGCACAGGCGCAGCCCCCTGTGGGCGCTGGCAGCGCAGGGACGCCTCTCGCACCAGCCCGCCTCCCTACCCTCAAGTAACTGGGTCAATCTTTGGCTTTTAAAAATACCCGCCTTTCCCCTTTCTCCATGCCTCTGTTTAACACTGCAGGGTGTAAGAAGCCAAAGCAGCTGAAGGCACCTGGGCTGGGTTCAGGGCGAGTGGGAGCAGCATTTCCTTTGTTGCCTTCAAGGCGGCTTCTGGCTGATGGAGCCTCACGGAGTCCACCTGCCAGAGATGAGCCCCAACCTGCCAGGTAAGGGCCGCCCCCACCCCAGCGCTGAGGGAGGAAGGCCCTGGGGCCCCTTCCTCAGTGCACACCTGGTGCTGACAGGGACGCTTCTTACCATGAGTGAGGGAAGCTGAAACCTGAACACGAACTGTCGTACAAAATCTAACCACGAAGTAGTGTCTACCTGTCCCCCGTGCAGATGCATGTACAGGGTCTGCTTTAAAAAAAAAGAAACAAAAACTGAAAAACACCGACCTAAGCCTCTCACTTTACCTTCCTTGAACAAAAGCCAAAGAAGAGCCCAGGCAAGGCCGGGGCGATTTCCCGGGAGGCTCCCCAGCCAGGCAGGCGGCCCCGAGCCCCGAGTGTCTGCTAGCTGCCTGGCCTGCAGTCGGCCCCTGCTATTGCACAGCCTGACCCAAGTCAGGTGTTCTTGCAGGACCCCACCATGAAATGCATGAAGGCCTTCAGCAGCGAAACTCGAGGTGCAGCAGGAAGAAGCTCCTGGGCTTCCGCCCCAGGGGCTCGTGGCCAAGTGACCCTCAGGACGGAGCCCCCAGCTGCCCTCTTTGAGGTTCTTCCTGCAGTTCCTCCAGAGAGTCCTGGAAAACTCTTGAGCGGTTTTAAAACTTCTCATCTAAAGTAAGGAAACAAGTGTTTTCCAGGTTTTGATTTCAGGGGAGAGAATTCCAAGAACCTGTAGCCGATCTTTGCCTGGGCTGACCACGTAGAGCTGCTTTAAAACTGATACATGAAGCCAAAAGTTCACAGTTTTCATTAAAGCATAAATCAGGAAGTGGTGAGTGTTAACTAATAAAGAAATGGATAGTCATCAATGCCCACACGCGCACACACACGCGCACGCACACAGACGCGGACGACAGACAACGCGCCCGCTTGTTTCCGTGGATGTCCGAGGTAATCATCTCAACCACGACGAAGCTGGAGAGGGGCTGAGATCCCCACACTGCGAGATCCCCACACCACGGAGCTGCAGACGTCCTCCCTCCACCCTGCTCCCCTCCTGCCCCCGCCCCAAGACACACCCCTCAATTATCTTTCTTCTTAAAGTTTCCAGTCCCTACTCAGAGTTGAGGTCACTCAGTGCAAGAAAAAACTTAAACAAAAATAAACTAAAAAGCCAAAACACCTAACGTATTGCTTGTTTTGCTTCTAGAAAGTTCTTGGCTTTAAGTCCAGACGTCTTCACCTACTCTGAAGTTATTGCTTGGAAGAGCCAGTGTCCGCGCCAGGACGCGGGGCCGCCCTCACTGCACCAGAACGAAGGTCCCCAGGGGGCGGGGGCTCAGGTCCTCCATCTCGAAGTCCCCCTGCAGCAGCCCCAGGGGCTCACAGCCTGGGGCCAGCCTGGCCGGGTGAGGCGTGGGCACGGCGGGGAGGGCGGTGGGGCCCGCGCCAATATGCAGCTGCGTGTCCAGGAGCTGTGCGGCCGAGGCCACGGGGGAGACGCCGGCCTGCAGGAGCGGGGGTGGCAGCAGCGGGAGCCCCGACGTGAAGACGGTGCTGGGGAGCAGGGTGGCCCCAGGACCATCACAGGGGGCGATCACGAACGGGGTGGGGGCCGACTGGGGGGCCTGTGGGCAGCTGGGCGTGGCAGCCGGGTGGTGCTGTAACTGGAGCAGCCTGTGGGGACCGAGGACGGGCAGTCACCACGCCGGCTCACAGGGTTCTCGGGTTTCCAAGTGCCTGCGTGGCAGGGCCCGCCTGTGGCTGATCCCTCATAGTACCCCACCTTGCCTTCACCTAGCCTCTCAGCAGCTCAGAGGTGCAGTCACAGGTGCTCTCACTCTGCCACCCTTGCCCACCCCAGGGCTTTAAAAGACACACCTGCCTGCTGCACCCTGTGGCTCAACACCTAGGACCTGTGCCCCCCACACTTCCCTGGCTGGGGGCGGGGGTGCCTGCTGGGCTACCCAGAGGAGGGAACCGCTCAGCAGCAGATGAGGTTCCTCCAGGGGACAACCTGCCGTGTGCCCTCCTGGGGTCCCGGGTGGGGGACAGGCCTCACCTCTGCTGCTCTAGCACCTCCTCCAGTAGGCTCCGGCCCTCCCGGCTGCCGGCTGCACCGCTGTGCAGGCCCGGACTCTGTGCAGGGGCGTGGAAGGGGCTCAGGCCACCCCTGCTGGCACGGCTGGCTGGGGCCTGGCACACCTGGCGGGCGAGCCCCTTGATTTTGTTCAGCCCCAGAAACCCTTTGGTCCGCGTGGTCTTCCTCAGTTGCTGCCGAAAGGCCTTCAGCCCTGTGGGGAGACCAGGTCAGGAGGTCAGCAGGCTCCCGCCTCCCAGCCGAGCACCCATAGCCCTTGGCTTATGGGGGTTTCCAAGCCTCAGGGAGGGCAAGGAAAGGACGGGGGACACAAGCATGGCTAGAGAGGAGTCTGACACAAGCCAGGGGCCCTCCCTAACCCCATGCCTGCTCCAAGTTGGGAGGTGCTGCTCAGCACAGGGATCATCTCCTGTGCTTTCAGAAGCAGTCTCGGAGGTCACGTGCTCAGGGACCCACGTATGCTTCTGTCCCAGCAGACCGTGACCTCCAGAGCAGGGCGCACCCCAGCGTGCCCAGAGCACTGGAGGTCCCACCCAGGCCTGGTGGAGAATATGGGGGCGCCATCTGCCATCAAAGACAAAGTCACATACTGCCAGAGGCACGCACGGTGCCCTGGGGAAGGTGGAGGTGAGTGTGGGAGGACATGGCTCACCTTGAGTCAGTGAGGTGTCCGACGCCCTCCGTCCCTCCTGGAAGCTGACAGGAAGCAGGACAGCTCCTCCCAAGCACCCCTGGGCCTGCAGCACCGGGGTGGCGGACTGCGACCCCAGAAAGGGTGAGGCCAGCCTGACGGGGGAGCCGGCGCCCAGCAGCCCCTGAGTGGCTGGGGTGCCACTGAGCTCCGCAGGGCCTCTGCTCGCGGAGAAGGTCAGACAACTGTCTGAGCTGGTTCCCTCTGCAGGACTCGCCGTGGCAGACGGGGAGACGACTATACCTGTGGGGGGAGCATGGTTCTCTTAATGCTGCATGCAGAGGAACAGGCTGCCCTGACCTCCCCATCCCTGCCCACAACCGGCCGGAAGAGGGCTCAAGGCCACCAGAGCCCAGGCATCCCCAAAGGCAGGCGACCATTGTGTGTAGCTGCAGGCAGCGGGTCATAGTGGACCTCGGGCCGTGGGGCTGCCCTCCCAGCACCCGGGGGTGGCCTGGGAAGATCCTGCTGGCAGCCAAATCCCATGCTGTGTCCTCTGCTAGAAGGACCACACTCAGGGCAGACTAAGGATCCATGATGTGGTCTCAGGGATTAAAACAAGCGGCATATCTGAATTCCAACCCTGAGAGGCTGCCAGGCAAAGTGTCCATTCTAAATTAGCCTGCTCTCCCATCGACTGTAAGCCCACCCATCAGTGTCCTCCTGGGTGCCCGGGGCCACCTACATGGAGCAGTGAGTGGGGACAGGCGGGTGGAGACCTCAGCCAGGGTGTGCCTCCAGCCTGTGCTGCCAGGCAGGGACTCCTGAGCATCCTGCTCCTCCTCGAGGCCCGGCCCCTGCCTGACCTCCTCACTGATGGCTGTGTCCAGCAGGCTGCTGGGGGACAGGGGCCGGGGCCGGAGCACTCCGCTGCAGCTGGCATCCACCGGGAAGAACAAGGGCTGCATTGGAGAGACAAGCCAGTGACTTTCTGGGCTCCGGGAGAGCCGGGCACACATACCGAGGGCACCATGGCCGGGTTGAGGCGAGCCCTCTGCACGCCCGCTCTGGGCACTCACCCACTGCAGCGAGCTCTGGAGCTCACAGTCCATCTCGGCCTGCAGGACGGACTGCGCCAAGGCCTGCGGCTGCGGGAACAGCAGGGCGGGTCGGAAAAGGTCGGTGGAAAGACCTTCCTGAGGCACCTGGGCCGGAGACAGGAGAGAGGCCATCAGGGGAGTGGTCCGGGACTGCTGGCACCATCAAGAGGAGAAACAAGCTGGCTGCTGTCAGGATCAAGGGCTGCCTCTCGGGTGGGCGTGACGGCTGAGGGGCACGGGCTGGCCAGTCTGGCTCAGGACCACGTGCCAGTGCTGTGCTGCCAGGAAGTGGCATGACAGGCCGGCCCCGGGGATGAGTCAGGAGCAAGTGGCCTCTGGGCAGGGTCCAGCCCCCAACAGTTGGCACCTCCTTCCCCATGTGGCTTGAGACCCACTGCCCATGCAAGGAACCGCCCTCCAAGCCAGTGCCTGACAGGGGAGGGAGCCTGGGGCCCAGGAGGAGATGCCTGCTCACCTCCAAGCCACTGAGGTCCGAGCTCCGAGGCCGCGGCTGCCTGGCAGGCCCGGGGCGGGCACACTGGGCATTCCGATACTCCTTGAGCCGCTCAAGGAGGAGGTAATAAATGGCAGCGAAGTGGTTATAGCTGCTGTTTTGCAGTGACTGGGGATAAGAGGAGCTGAGGTCAGCTCGGGGGCAGCAGGAGCCCCAGGGCCTGCCCGCTCCAGGTTATTCTTGGGTGACTGAGAATATCCTTTAGCGGGGTGGACAAGCTGGCCCCTAAATTAGCCTGCGCTCCTGTTTTAACTTGGCTGGTGAGCACCTGCTTCCCCGACAAATCCGCCCAGGCACTGCACACGAGGCCGGGGTGAGGGTGGCCAAGCTCACCTCCACCGTCCTCTGCCGGTCGACGCCCAGGGTCTGCATGATGCCCAGCGCCTGCTCATCATAGTCACCAAGGTTGGAGCTGTAGCTGTGCGCAGAGAAGGCGGTGCAGGTGGGCCCCAGTAGGCAGGGCTCTGGCAGGCAGGGCTCGGCCCGCATCCACCGGTGCTGCCGGATCTGGGCAATGGTGATGCGCCTGGCGGGGTCCACCACCAGCATGCGGCGGATCAGGCTCTCACAGTCTGTGGAGGGGCCGAGAGGCTCAGCCAGGGCAGCTGGGACTGTGCCTGCGCTCCCACCCACCACCCCACGTGGGCTGGTACGCCAGGGGCCAGGAGGAGGGGCTGGGCCATTAGCTCAGTCCCGCTACCCAAGGTGAGGCACCGGCCAGGATCCAGCCCCTGAGAGCTGCCTGTACACTTTGTGTCCACCACACAGAGAACCACTTGGGTCCACCCTTCTGCCATGCCCCGTGCCTGAGCACGGACACAGAAAAGCTGGGTGCACCACAGCCAGTGGGTGAGACTCAGAGATGAGGCCGGCACCTGGGCAAGGGTGCTGGGCAGGGGCAGAAGAAGCAAGGCACCAGCCTATTCAGTGAGGGCACCGCCCACCCACCCTAGAAGTAGGGAACTGAGAAGGCACCCAAGGGCGGGGTTCCTCCTGCAGCCCACAGTAACCTGGGCCTGAGTCCCAGACTCAACACGGACTCAGAAGCCAGCTGCACAGGGACTGCAGGAGACACAGGTCCCTGCCCACGGGGGACCCCACGACCCACCTTGAGACATGAAGAAGGGGATGCGGAAACGGCCCTCCAGCACTCGCTGTCTCAGCGTCGGCAGGTTGGGTCCGTCGAAGGGGAGAGAACCGCAGACCAGGACGTACAGCACCACGCCCAGGCTCTGGAGAGGACCACGGAGCCACATCAGCGCCAGCGTCCCAGGGAACACAGCACCCCCGGGGAACACAGCCTCCGGCAGGGGTCTGCATGCATGAGGCTCCTACCCAGATGTCCAGCTGGGGGCCTTCATACTCCTTTCCCTCAAAGACTTCTGGGGCTGCATACGGGGGGCTCCCACACCACGTGGAGAGAGGCTCTCCTGACTTGTAGAAATTCCCAAATCCAAAATCTGAGAGGCAAAGAAACAGATGCATGAAGTTAGACCGCACATGGCAAGGGGCTGCGGTTTCGGAGCCTGTCAGCAAGCTGGGGCAGCTTACGGGCACGCTCCCACCCCCGGGCCTCCGTTCCTGCCAGCCTGATGCTCCTGCCCCCACCCTGGGGCCTCTGTGCCTGCCAACCTGATGCCCCTGCTCCCATCCCGGGGCCCAGAGCCTCTGTACCTGCCAGCTTGATGTCCATGTTGCCATCCAGCAGCAGGTTCTCAGTCTTGAGGTCCCGGTGGACGATGTGGTGGTCGTGACAGTACTCCACGGCTGACAGGATCTGCCAGAACTTCTTCCGCGCCTCGTTCTCACTCAGGTGCCCGTTGGAAGTCAAATAATCTGAGGAACAACAAAACAAAGCTAGAGCCCTCCCACCACCCAGGAGGGCCTGGAGAACACCTCGGGGTCCCAGGACGCGTGGGCCCAAACACCAGCTGCGCAAATCCAGACAGGATTGCACTATTTTCTTTCAATGGATATTAAAAACGAGTGTGGCTTACCAAACATTTCTCCATTTTTAGCAAATTCAGTGACGATGTAAAGCATATCCTTCGTTTCCATAACCTAAAGAAGAAAGACCTGAGTTTAACTACACAGAAAAGGCACACACCAGTGCTACAAATAATCCACCAGAACCCCAGTAACTTTTTAACTTTTCCAGGACAAAGGCATTCATCATTTAAAAATGCAAAGAAAAAGAAAAACTTCTACAATTAAAAAAAATATACAGGAGATTCCTACTCACAAAGACAGCTTTAAAAAATCAGAGGTGAATTCCTCAGACTATCCTGATACACCTTTGCTCTCACGAAAAGCCTAAATATATTAGAATTCTCCTCTGTGATCACCTTTAATTCAAGTCACCTCACATACAACTTGAGACTGCTTAGGCCGGGCTTGGTGGCTCACGCCTGTAATCCTAGCACTTTGGGAAGCCAAGGCAGGAGAGTTGCTTGAGCCCAGGAGTTCGAGACCAGCCTGGTCAACATGGCAAGACCCAATCTCTACAAAAAAGACAAAAACTAGGTAGGTGTGGTGGCGGGTGCCTGTAATCCCAGCTACTCAGGAGGCTGAGGCAAGAGGATCGTTTGAACCCGCGAGGCAGAGGTTGCGGTGAGCCGAGATCGTGCCATTGTACTCCAGCCTGGGCAACAGGCAAGATTCTGTCTCAAAAAAAGAGAGACAAAATTCTGAGGGCTACAGAGAAGACTGCTAGAAGTCTGCTGGGCTTTATAGAAGCCTAGCAGGTAACAGATTATTCCAGCTGCCTGAATAACAGATAACGCATACCTCATTCCCACTTGCTTTATTGACAGGATGAACGAAGCTGTGAGAAGCCAGCTGTGCCAGGTCAGCTGCGGTGGGCTGCTCAGCGCACAGCCCATCACTCAGCATGAAGCCACACAACAACCGTGCCAGTGCAGCCTTTCAAAGTTGATTTATTGATCGATAATTTTATTTTACTTAAAAAAAGATTTAAAATATAACTTATGTCTGTGAGTACTGAAAATTTTTGGAGAGGGTGAGACAATATATTCTTATGAAAAAATATTTCTTTGGGTTCAAAATATACAGTTACCCCTTTAAAAAGATGCTTTGTACTGGATGCGGTGACTCACGATGGTAATCCCAGCACTTTGGGATTACCCAGGCAGATCACTTGAGGTCAGGAGTTTGAGACCAGCCTAGCCAACGTGGCGAAACCCCATCTCTACTACAAATACAAAAATTAGGCAGGCGTCATGGCCTGCGCCTGTAGTCCCAGCCTCTTGGGAGGCTGAGGGAGGAAAATCGCTTTAACCCTGCAGGCAGAGGTAGCAGTGAGAGGAGATTGCGCCACTGCCCTCCAGTCTGGTTGACAAAGCGAGACTCCATCCCCTCCTCAAAAAAATGCTTCAAAGATAGCTGCTTTGAGTTGTAAATCTAGTAAGGAAAGTGTTGTATAAATTTTAGCAGTTTGGCAAGAATTTTAACTGCCCCACCCCTGTGTGTGGTAGAATGACTCTAAGGCCACCGCTCACCCCATCCCCAACTGAAGAAAGGCAGGAGGAGGAACAGAATTAAAAGTCAAAGTTTTTGAACTTTTTGAAAGCCTAAAAAAAAGGGGAAAGCATCTCAGCAGGGTTCTGGGGCCCTGGCCAGCAGAATGAAAATTAGACACTAGCAGCCTAGCACAGCGGCTCACGCCTGTAATCCCAGCACTTTGGAAGCCAAGATGGACAGATCACGAGGTCAGAAGATCGAGATCCGCCTGGCCAACATGGTAAAACCTCATATCTACAAAAATTAGCCGGGTGTGGTGGCAGGCGCCTGTAGTCCCAGCTACTCGGGAGGCTGAGGCAGGAGAATCGCTTAACCTGCGAGGCAGAGGTTGCAGTGAGCCGAGATCGCACCACTGCTCTCCAGCCTGGACGACAGAGGGAGACGCTGTCTCAAAAAAAAAAAAAAAAAAATTAGACACTAGAATCAAAACCAGAGGAATAAAAGTCATTGCTACACCACTGAATTCTATCATCTTCAAACAGCTAAGAATCCCATACAGCAGCAGTAAGTAAATGTCTCTCTAGCAAAGGCCTCCGGCACCAATCACAAGGGCAATTTGTTTCTTTAATGGCTAACTCCACACAATGGGCAAAGAGGAAGAATAGGAAGGTACTGCCTTTAGAGTTCAGCCCTTGAGCAAAGTCAAAAACAAAACCAGCTCAGCCCACTCCCAAGGAAATGGGCCGGGCACGCTGCACAGGCAGTGACATCAGCGGCCAGGGAGCGCACAACTTAAAAGATGACAACAGAAACAAAACACGACCCGGGCGCTTCGGCACATTCTGCACCAAAAGACACAAGTAACCAGGCACCACCGTGAGCACAAGTTCCACCAAGACCGCCACTTTTATTTTAATCTAGTGCAGAGGCTTGGAGGGATCATTTCAAATCATAATTCTCTCTCCTACCACACTGTACAACGAGCTGTCCCAATTGCACAAACACAACCACATCCCAGAGTCATCTCAGATTCCATTTTGTAAGAATCATTAAGAGGAACGCCAACCCAACACGAATGGATGAACAGCACCTGCAAAGAACTTATTCTTCTGAAAGAAGACTTGATTTCACCTTTGCGAAAGTGGTCATTTATCATTAGGGAGGTGAAAAGGCTGCTTTGCTGTTCTAATTAAATTAGTACTTATTTCCTAAAGATATAATTTATTAATTTCAACATGAGAACAAAAATTAAGTCACAAAATAAACCAACAGATGGGCAGAGCGAGGCATGTTCCTAGCACAGATTAAATGACAAGCTCCTTGCTTTTACTATGGAAGAGCATTTTCCTCTCTCCGTTTTTCACAGAAGAGTTTAAATAGGAAAAATAAATGCTCACAACTGTCCTTGCAAAGATAAACCAATGAAAACCGGTAAGAGCCACTGGCTTTAAAGTTTAATAGTTATCTGCAAAGGCGTGAAGTTTCCAGTTTCACTCCAATTTGTCCTTTTACACTAAATGTGTGACCTGTGGCAATACCTATAGATGCATTTGTTTTCATAGTAAAGCAAATTTAACAGACCTGTACACATTTAAAACTGGATCAAGTCAGGACACTAAATAAAATTCTAATGAAGCAAATCTCAATCATGATCCAAAAGCAGTAAAATAATTGTAAATATATCTGCACAGCCTATAAAAAAAATCAATCTATTTACCTTGTACAACCAAATACCCAACTTCCACACACCCTCCAAAAGGGAAGCCACCTTCAGAAATTGCAGACTTACATTGCTGAAAATAAAATAGAACACAATTGCCAGGATTAGCAGAGAAAGCCAACCTGAGCCCTTACCTGGTAAAGCTTTATGATGTGTGGGTGGTTCAGAAGCTTCATCAGCTGAACCTCACGATAGATTTTCTCCAAGTTGCTTGAATCTAATCGTGTTTTATCAATTATTTTTATTGCAACCTACAGATTTTAAAAAGAAAAAGGATATTTTGTGTTTTTTTAAAATAAACCTCAACCTAATTTACATATTTCATTTTTTGCAAGATAATTTCTCAACACTTTGTCTCCAAAATGTCACAAGAAGTTAGGAAAACATAATCAAGTAACCACTAATGTTATTTAAAATAATCGGAGCTAAGGAAGAGCCTTAAGCATCTACAGACTCACTTTACAGCGCTTAGCTGAGTCCAGAAACCACTGCACTCTTAGAATGGTTCTTTATTTGCCATTATCCTCTCTGCTTTCTCCTAACGTATGTGCGAATTATATAGAAACATAATATAAAGCATTTTTATTCTTTACCGAACTAAAAAACGGTGACTCTTTACCCACCACGACAATCAAGCCTGGAGCGCTGAATCTGCATGGAGTCTACCCGCCAACGTTGGGGTCGCCCCGGGCCCAGCGGGGAAGCTCGGCCGGCTGTGTCCCGCCGCCCCCACTCACCTGCGTTTTGGTGACTCGATGCCGCGCTAGCTTCACCACGGCGAAGTTGCCTTTGCCGAGGGTCCTTTCGATGTCGTAAAAACCCACCCGGAGGGGCTTCTGCTGGCCCTGGCCCGCGGGGTCCGCGCTGAACTCCGACATGATAACCATGGCTCCGCACGCACCTGCGGGGTCGCACAACGCTCAGAGACCACCAGCGCCCCCGCCGCCTGCGGTCGACTCCATCCGTGCCCGCGGAGCCCCCAGTCCCCACTGGACGCGGACCCGCTCCCACGCCTGTCGCCACCACTCTATCCACGGACCCCTCCAGCCCCCTGAGAGGTGTGGACCCGCCCCCGCCGTCCGCGGTCCGCTCCACCCGGACCCCCGACCCCCTGAGCCCCGCGGGGCGCGCGGACCTGCTCCCACACCCGTCCTCCGCCGCCCCAGGTCGGTTGTATCTTGATCCCGGGACCCTCTGAGCCCCGTCGGGCGCGCAAACCCGCTCCCACACCCGCCCCCGCCGCCCGAGTTCAGTTCCGTCCTGATCCCAGGACCCCCTGAGCCCCCCTTCCATCCTCACCCCTCGCCGCCTGCTGTCGGTTCCGTCCCCACCCACGACCCCCTCGGCACCTCTGGCGCGGACCCCCTCCCACACTCGGCCCTGCCGCCCGAGGTCGGCTAGATCCGGATCCCAGGACCGCCCCCAGTCCCGCTCCCACACCCGGCCCCCGCCGCCCGCGATCCGTCCAGTCCCCACCCCCGACCTCCCCTGCACCGCCGGGCTCGCGGACCCGCCCCCCACGCCCGGCCCCTCCGCCTGCGGTCGGCTCCAACCCGACCCCCGGATCCCCAGCCCCCGAGCCCCGAGGACCCGCTCCCACCACGGCCCATGCAACAAAGGGGAGCCCGCGGGCGGCGGGGCCACCGACCTCGCCCGCGACCCCCCGAGCGCGAAAGACCGGTGACCCTACGCGGTGGCCGCGATCCCGAGTCCCGGCCCGGCGCCCGCGCTGAGCCTCCACGGCGGCCACCCCGCCCGCCCGGAGCCCAGAGCCCACCGCCCGCCGCCGCCCGCCGCCGCCCGCCGCCGCCGCCGCCGCCTCACCTCCGCCGCCCCCGGAGCGCCCAGGCCGGGAAGCCGCCCGCTCGGCCGCTCGCGCTGCTCGGGCGCCTACCGCTCCCGCCACCGCCGCTGCCGTTGCTGCCGCCTCCGGGGCCGCGCCGCATGTCAGCCCCGAGCCGCCGCGCTCCGCCGCACGCGGCGCCCGGCCCCGCCCCGCCCCGCCCCTCGGGCCCCGCCCCCTACCCCGCCCCCGCCGCCCGGGCGGGGGCCGCCCATTGACGTCACTTTGACGCCAGAGCGACGCGCGGCCGAGCGCGGGGCGGAGGGAAAGCGGGAGATCGGGCGGTTGCCAAGAGACTGGCGGCTCTGACGCGCGCGGGATGAGGCCGTCGCCCTGGCGACCGCGGGCCGGTGACGTCAGGGGCGCCCTCCGCCCGAGGCCCGCCCGCCTGCGCTCCGCCGGGCGCCCCCTCCCGGGCGCTGGGGGCACTGCGGGCGGCCTGGTCCTCCACTCGCGGGGACTCGGGCCGGGTCCCGCGGGCGCCTTCTGCTCGCCCCCTCCGGGTGGGGATGGCTCTCGGGCAGGGGTCGCCGGCCCCTCAGCGCGGCCCGCGTGGGTCCTGGCTCCGAGTCTCCGGACGTGCGGGGGCCTAGGGGCTTCGTCGGCTCGCTTGGGGGGCTGGTGGCGCGGAGGACCCCGGGCGCTGCAGGGCGCGGGACACGCGAGGCTCGGCGTCCAATCCTGGGACGCCCCAGTTCCCGAGAGACCGCCTGCCCGCGGGGACGCCGGCCGCTTTTGCTGTTAAAATCTCAGATGTTCAGCAAGTTCGAAACTTGAAACCTGAGGAAGCGCGGCCAGCCGCTCGGGAAGCCCCCGCCGGGCCGCAAGGAGCCTCCCGCCCGCAGCCGGCCCGGCCCCGACCCTCGGCGACACCGGCGTCCCCGCGGGCGGTTATCGAGCCTAGCCGGCCGCCCGAGGAGGGCGCGGGGAGGGCATGGGGGCGCGGGGCCGCTGCCTCCTCTGCACAGAAAGCCTTTTCTCAAGGGGACACTGAGTATGAGCGAAGATACGTTTTCAGCGTGAGGACCCATTTGGGCGTTAGAGTCTGGTCGTGTTTCTTTGTGTTAAATAACTAATTCTCAGAAGTGGGAGCGAGGATGCAGGGAAGCTGGCACAAAACTGGGAACCCTTCTAGGGAGACTGTCCTGCCTTGGCGGACGCCCGGGAGGAGGGCCTGGAGGAACTGGGATGAGCTGCTCCCGCTGCGCCCGGGTGGGCGGACCACAGATTTTTCCAGTCGCCCCCGCCACACACACACACACACACACACACACACACACACACACACACACACACACACACTCTCTCTCTCTCTCTCTCTCTCTCTCTCTTACACTCACGCGCGCGCGCACAGAGGTTATCTGGGAGTCCGTTGGTTTTGAAAGGCTTTCAAGTAAATGAAGAGTCCCCAAGTTTTCCTTAATCGTTCTAAGTGCTTTTTCTTTGTCCCGGGTTTATATACCAAGAATACGGGGGAATATTTTTATTTCCTTTCAGCTAAAGAGTTTACAGGGGCTCTTCTCCCTTCTGGGGTCCCAGCACCCTGTTAATCTGCTCGGAGGAGAAGTGAGCAGAAGCAGGGCTGGACGCGTGGCTCCCACCTGTGATCCCAGCGCTTTGGAGGCTGAGGCAGAAGGGATCCCTTGAGCTCAGGAGTTTTGAGACCGGCTTGGACAACATCGTGAGACCTCACCTCTATAAAATATTTTTAAAATAGCCAGGCGTGGTGGTGCGTGCCTGTGGGGCCAGCTACTTGGGAGCCTGAGCTGGGAGGATGGCTTGGCTGGCAGGTTGAGGCTGCAGTGAGCTGTCATTGCACCCCTGCACCCCAGCCTGAGCGACAGAACAAGACCCTGTCTCAAATAAAGATCAAAGGCGGGGTGGGGGAGAAAGCAGGCCCCTGATCCTACTCACCATTCAGTCCTTCAGTCTGTGACT
This sequence comes from Cheracebus regulus, assembly GCA_963574635.1. Lineage (NCBI taxonomy): Eukaryota > Metazoa > Chordata > Mammalia > Primates > Pitheciidae > Cheracebus > Cheracebus regulus. The sequence continues at coordinate 21,489 of CAUYQU010003853.1, forward strand.
TGAAATACCTGCCCCCCTCATCCAGGAAGCCAGGCTTCCCCACTCCTCCCACCCTAGCGGAGTCTTCCAAAAGGTCTTAGGTATTTGCAAACACCTGGCTGGCTGTTTGGAAACATTTCATCAGCACCAAATAGAAACTGCAGCCAAAACTGCATGGGCAGAACAGGTCCCCAAACTCAGGTGCACTTGACCTTTCACCCCGACCCAGTCCTGAGCTTCCAAAACCCAGAACAGCCCTGTGCCAACCGTGGCCGTCCTATGTTTCCTTCCCCTGCCCAGTGGGCGAGGAGCTTGCTCTGCAGAGAAAGGCAGGAAGTGCAGACAGAACGGCCAAGCTTGGAACGGCTGTCCCCTCTCCCAGTGGGGAGCCCCTGGCCTCTCATTACCAAGTCTGTGCTCCAAACTGCCAGGCCTTTGCCACCCAGCGTCTTTGGTTGTTCTTTGTGTCCTTGACCTCCAGAGGCTCTGTTTCCTTTCAGAAGCTTTGACTGGTTTTCCATTTTCTGGTCTTCCATGCTTTTAACACGTTATGGGGAAAAAGAAAGATGTAATGTGAGGCTAAGGATACAAATGACTGGAGAGGCTCCTCACTGAGCATAATGAAAGAAAGGCTCTCAAAGTCTGCAGGGATAGCACTTGATTATGATTTTTTTGCATGTTATTACAGATTTGTGGGAAACAGTTGATTGGTTTTCCTTTCCATGCGGAATTTCTTCAGCCTGTCTTATGATTTCAGTGTTTCTGGAGTTCATCTTGTGTCTTAGGCCTTAAGACTGGAAACCCCAACAGGAAATGGGTTCCTTTAATATTCATAGTTCTAGCGCTGGCCGCAGGCATGTCATAAAACTCCCAAATCCATAAACGCAGAGACTGGAGCGTGGGGCAGCATTTTCACAAAGGGATGGGTGCCCAGCTGGCCCCAGCACCGCCCTCCATGAGGAAGGAATCTCCCCATGCAGCCACGAGTGAGCCGGGCTACTCCCTGACCCTACCTCCCCTCTGTGGTGCCTAAGGCCCTCCTCTGTCCTCCTGGCTGCTTCAGGTGGTTTTGTCCTTTTTTTTTCTTTGGCTTCAGCCTGGTGGCTTTACATGCCAGAAAATCAGATTAACCACTGCAGCAGCCTCCTTCTCAGGGTCCCGGGGGCCACCTGGGTCATTCTGCTCCATTGTATCTAGAGAGCTTGACAGACAGACATGTGTGCACCAGGTCAGGAAGTCACGGCCCTGGCCTGGGAAGGGCAGGTGGGAGAAAAGCCCCCAGCCCCTCCACCCTCGGGAACAGCCCAGTTGTCCACAGGTTAACTCAGGAACCATGGTGAACAGGTCAAACCAGAGACTGCCCAGCCCCAGCATCCACCCCAAGGGTGTGGCCTCCATTGCCTCCTACCCTGGCTCCTGGCTGCGGCAGCTGTGTGGGTCTGACTGGGCCCAGGGCCCCTCCCCGTCTCAGACAGCACCCACTTTCAGGCCAGGCCTTCCACAGGCCAGTGCATTTTCCTGATACTTAAGCAGGGCCGTGGCCGAGATCAAGGCTGCTTACATGGATTATGAAGGCTGGCAAAACACAGCTCACCCTCGCCTCCCGACAGGGAGCAGAGACGCAGGGACCTGGGGGAGGAGGTCCTTGGGGCCTGGGGATGTAACTAGGGTAGGGTGTTAGGATTGGAGGGGCTAGAGGGGCGGCTTCAGGTTGGCAGAGCAGAACTGGGACCAGCTGGGCTTTCACGCTGGCCCCAGCAGAAACTTGCCTGTTCACGAGCCAGCTGGCTCTCCCCACTCCAGCCTTCTAGGGTTTCTGGTTCCGGTTTCTGTCGCTGCTGTTAGTGAGGAATTATTCATGTGGCCAATGCATTTTCTTGATACTTAAGCAGGGACGTGGTGGAGATCAAGGCTAAGGACCCAAGAGGCCTCTGGGTGTCTGCATCCCTGACCCATATGCTGAAGTTGGAGGGCAGGGAAGGGGGCACAGGAGGGGGCTAGCCCCAGTGCAAGTCAGCCAGGCCCCAACAGAGCCATGGGTTGCCCTGGGGTGGGGGTTGCTCACTTAGGAAGAGCACCATGGACAGCCTGGCTGGAGTCCACCCTGTGCTGAGCAGGTAGCTGTGGAGTAAACCACCCACTGCAGAAGGAAATCACATCTGCAAATGGAGCAAAGGTCCCCAGAGGCGGAGCAGAAGCCTCTGGGATGCTGCAGCCTCGTGCAGACTCAGGGGACCAGGACTGGGGCCCAGAGCAGGCCACAGGTGCTGGCCATGCCCTTCATCCTGGGCACCCTGCCAGGGCCGCACAGAGCGTGGCTCCCGGGAGGTGGAGATGTCTGAGTGGTGGCTCTCATCTCAGTGTTGCCAGGTGACCTGCTGGCTGCTGGCGCAGAGCACAGTAAACACTTTTTTTTTTTCCGGTTACTATTTACTCATTCAAAATGTGTTGAGTTTCTGTCATTTGCAAGAAGTGTGCTAGCTGCCATGAGTCAGCAGGTGGACATGGGTGGGCATGGCTAGACTGTGTTGGGACATGGTGACAGACAGACATGCTTCAAAGGTCACCGTGGGAAGGGACAGGTCCCCGGAGAGAGGCGAGATGGTGCCACATGAGGGTGAGTTTGGAGTCATCCTCCAGATGTACACAAAGGCCCGGGAGGCCCTGCCGTGTGTCAGGTGTTGCGTGAAGGTTGTGGGCACAGTGGGAGGGACATAAGGCACCTTCTCTCGAGGACCACCCGTTCCACTTACGGAGACACAAAAGGCATATGCGATGAGGAAGAAAAGCAGTCTGGGTCGTGGAAGAGTGCTGGCAGGATAGCAGCCTGGAGAGAACTGCTTCTGGACATCTCCGTGGGATTTGCAGGGCATGGATTGAGAGTGAACCTGCCCTGAGGACACCAACTGCTCCAGGAGAGGGAAGAGGTGAGGCCTGGCTGGGGGCGCGGGCAGGAGGCAGCGCCTACACCTTCCCTCTCTGAATGCTGAGCAGAGGTTCCCAGCAGAAGGGAAAGATCAGAAGCCAAGATTGGGAAGACAAACCCGGTGGGAGTACTCAGCGCCATCCACGTGCATCTGCAGTCTGCTGCCCAGCGCCTGCCCTTCTTCCCGGGGTGCACGCGGAGCAGGCGTGGTCTGTCCCAGCTTTACCGCGTTGGGCACCGCCAGGCAAGGATGACGGGGAAAGGGAGGCAGGGACTCAAGCTGTTGGAGCAGGGCTGAGGAGGAAGGAGCTGGGACAGGAAGTGGGTGGCAGGAAGGAGCATGGGGCCTGTGAGTGGAAGGTCCCGGTGGCTCGAGGTTGAGGCATTTCACCTGTGCATCTCACAGCCCAGAGAGGCCAAGCACGGACCGTGGGGGAGAGGGGAGGACCCCTATCTTGGGGCAGGTTCTTGGGGTGCAGGCTGAGGAGACACTGGCTCTCTCTGAGGCTTCCAGATGGGTCTCTGTCCATTTCAGCTGCATCTATGGGAACAGATGAAATGCTCCCTCCACGGCTGGTCTTTTCTCATAAAGCAGGTTTTTTTCTAAGTATAAAGATTAGTAGAAAAGGTTCCATAGAAAATCAAGAAAGTGAGCATGTAAAGATGAAAACAAAAGCACTGGAAATGCTCCTCAGAGCTGAGGTTTTCTCATCCACCTTTTATTAACACAGGATGAGGCGTCCTGCCTTTTCCAGCCTTATGTAGGAAGTGTCTTGCCAGATCACCAAATGCCAGGCAGAACCGTAGCTGAAGCTGTCTGCCTAGAGTTCCACCGTGGCAATGTTTGGCATCCCTCCCCAGCAGCCCCGCACGCACAGCGGCGTCCAGGGGCCCTTTTCTCTTCATCATGCGAACTGAAGGCCCCGTGGAAACAGATCCCACAGCTCAGACCAAGCCTGCGGCCCGGCCTGAACCGGCTCGTGCAGCCCAGCCTCTCTGGCTGCCCCAGCCCCATGCGGACATTTGCCCCTGGATGAACCATTTCTCCACATTGCAGGTGCCTTGTTTTGAACAGCCTGGCTGTCTGAAAGCCATTGGTGTTGAGACTGGATGCCTGGCCGGGTGCCTGCAGGCCAGCACCGCCTGAGGAGGAGGGGTCTCTGGAGGACACAGCAGAGCCACTGAGATGGATCTTTAGGCAGAGGGCCTAGATGCTTCCTGGGACCCACGGTCCAGCCGCCCGGCAGGGTCTGCAAGCTACACACTAGGGAGCTGAGTCCCTGGGTTGCCAAGGCAACATGGAAGCCCCTGACTTGGAGCAGAGCACAGGGCCCTGGGGACTGCTGCAGCCCCTGCAGTGCAGCCTGCAAGTGTCATTCTTTCTGACCTGGCTCTTGTGGTTTTGGGTGGTATCGTTATTTGTTTAGGAAGAGAACACGTGGGCTGTGTATGGCATGAGCAAGTATAGACGTCACTGGGATCAGCTAATGAAGATGACAGAGGACTCTGAAGTGACACAGGGACACCATGATGTGGGGGACAGGCCAGGTGGCATCAGCACACCACTGTCACACTGGCATTTCCACTGAGGTCCCTGTGAAGCCAGAAAGAACAATACTGTGGTGGGGAAAATAGTACAGCTTTCTTGGGAAACAGCTCATTTCCAAACCACTGACAACAAGCTGACAGTCTGAAACTGGGCAGAGCCTCTGGGGACCAGCTGGACCAGGAAGAAGGTCCAATCAGCCCTTCCTCAGGGCCTGCACTCTCTGGGTCACCCCGAGGCCTGGAAGAAAGTTTCTAGAACCTTCTTTGCACGAATGAACTGCAGATTCGAAATCAGCAAGAGGGTTCAGAACCTGGGCCACAGGATTGGAACCACGGGAGTCTCAGATCCTCAAACCAGCTGGGTTTGCTTCAGTTTTCTCAGAACCAGCATGCAGGTGCATAGCTGCTGGGACGGGCACCCTGGGTTTCCGGGGGTGATGTCCCGACAGCAGAGGTGAGATTTCATAGAATGGAGGATGTGACATGATCTGTAACATAGAACCCAGCAGAAGCTCCGGCACTTAGAGGAAGAATGGAGGCCCGGGTGTCCCAGCCCACTTCATCATTCCCTCTCCTGGAGCCGTCTGCATCCACGGGGAAGGTTCTCACTCAGTCCACGCCTGGCAAATCCCATGGAGATGCCAGGCTGATCCTGGAACAAGGGCTGGCAGCTGGAGCTGGCTCACAGGCCTGGGGCTGGTCAGCAGCAGGGCAGTGGGAAGAGGTGGGCTTTGGAATCCTCTACCCGGCTCATAGCCCAGCTCCAACTGTCCCTGCTGGGCACCCCTGGTGGTGGTGTCACCAGCCTGGGCCTCTGTTTCTTTTTTCTTTCTTTTTTTTTCTGAGAGAGAGTCTTGCTCTGTCACCCAGGCTGGAGTACAGTGGCTTGCAGGCATGTGCCACCACACCCAGCTAATTTTTGTATTTTTATTAGAGACAGAGTTTCACCATGTTGGCCAGGCTGGTCTTGAACTCCTGTCCTCAGGTAATCTGCCCGCCTCCCAAAGTGCCGGGATGACAGGCATGAGCCACCGCACCCGGCCTTCGTTTCTTTATGGACAGTGTGCGGCCCCGGCATCCTGAAGTGGGTGTGAGGTGCATGGGGGCAGCCCTGGGGCGGGCTCCAGCGCAGAGGCCCAGCTGCTGCCCTTCCCCTGCATTCCTAAGCCGGCCACACGCTACTCTGCTACCCTTCCGGGTGCTTTTTCTTCTTTTTAAACCAGGCTTGGTTGGCTTAGGAAGAAACAGGAGACGCCACGTAGCATGCAGTTAAAAACAAAACTCAGATTAAATCAATATTGAATTCAGTCCTGTCCTGGCTTCCTAGGGCTGCTGAAATGCAAACTGGGGGGCTTAAAACCACGGCGACTTATTCCCTCCCAGTTCTGGAAACTAGACGCCCAAATGCGTGTTGGAGGGCTGAGCTCCCTGCAGGCTGTGGGGAAGGACCCATCCCACGCCTCTCCTGGCTCCTGGTGGCTTCTGGCAAGCCTTGGTGTCCAGTGGCTTGTAGACACCTCTCTCCAGTCGGTGCCTTTGCCTCGGTCTCCACGTCTTCCCATGGCCTCATTATAATGACAGCCATCGGAGTGAGGGGCCACCCAAGTCTAGTTTGACTTCATCTCCATTTAACTGATTCTAACTACAAAGACCCTATTTCCAAATAAGGTCACGTTTTCAGCATCCAAGGGGATGTGAGTTTTGGGGAGACTCAATTCCACCAACAGCAGCATTGGGGCGGGCAGGGCACGGAGATGACGCTAAGGCCCAGGGTGCGCACCCTGGAGGGGCTCCCTTGAAATAACGGTGAGGGTGGGCCAGGCTGCTCTGAGGCGTGAGCTGCATGGGCATGTCTCCCTCACAGGGGCTGTGGATCCAGGGAGGGTGGGGAGGAGACTGCCCAGAAGGGGAGACACCAGCTAAGTGGTGAGGCTGGTGGAGTGCCCTTTCTCCAAAGTGTCCTCTAGGAGAAAGGGCAGCTGTGCGGGGCGAAGGCGTGGGAGCCACACAGAAAGGGAACATGGTCCTCCCAGGCTCCTCGCCCTGCCTTCACCCTGGGCCCCAGACCAGAGTCACCCTGACAACACCTGCTCCCCATCTGCCGTCTCCGGGGACCCCTCTGGGCTCCCCCACTCATAGAGAATGCCAAGGAGTTTGGGATAGGACAAGCACATGTCCCTCAAGGCTGCTGTGGTGACTCCCAGGACCTGATGTCTAAGCTCTGTTATAGACTGGCTGTTACTCATCTGCTGCCTCCAAAACCAGATAAGAGAAGGTGGGGGAGAGGGTCGGGAGCCACTCCGGCCCGGGAGCAGAAGTCCCCCCGGTGGCCTCTGTGTGGGCCTCCTGCAGGCTGCACTGGAGGCGTCGCAGAGGTCCTCACCCAGGGCCACGCCCTCCCAACAGGAGGCCACCAGAGGCCCCTGTCCTACGTTTTGGAGTGTGGACAGCCAAATTGGGTCATTCAGAACCAACCTGGTCACTTTGGAGGGAATGGGCTGTGCCCCATCCTCCACGCAATACGGGGCAAGGCCAGCAGGTCTGAGGGTCCCCTGGGAGCTCTCTCTTGCACCCAGCCGCGGCCAGCTCTCCCACAGGCTCCTCTTCTTATGTGAGGCTGAGAAGATGGGTCAAAGGCAGCAACCCCAGAGCCTCTGGCCACTCCTACCTGAAGTGCCGGGGCCCTATGTAGGTGAAGGTGGGCAGCTTCCTGGGGCAGCCAGAGGGCTCAGCTTCCTCCTTGACTTGTTCCATGTGTTTCTTCACTGACCAGTTTACCTGGGTATGGGGGCAGAGGGTGAGTAGCTGGAACTGTGAAGGTGTCCACACTTTTAGAGTCAGTCCCTCTCCCAGAAGGGGCCAGGGACAGGGCAGGATGGCCGGGCAGTGCGGGAGAGTCTTCCCCTCTGGCCACATTCTCCCCATGCTGGGGAGGGGAGTCAGAAGCCCACCAAATGGACAGGGAAATAGGGACAGGTTAGCCAGACTGGATGACTCTGTCCCTGGAAGCCCCATGACTGCTTCATCTCCATTCCCTCTAAAATGCCAGATCCACAAAACCACGGTGACGTGCCTCTGCATGCCCACTGTGATGGCTACCATCAAAACACAGCTGAAAATTACAAGTGTCTGCAAGGAAGTGGAGAAGCTAGACCCCTTGTGCATTGTAGGCAGCACTGGGAATGCTGCAGCAGCCGTGGGAAATGGTGAGGGATTCCTCAAACGGCATGGTGATCCACAGGCCGTTCACAGCAGCAAGAGGTGGGACACTCAAGCGTCCATCGACAGATGAATGGAGAAACAGAATGTCCCACACAATGGAATATTACTCAACCTTAAACAAGAAGGAAGTTCAGAGGCATGCGCCACACAGAGGAACCTGGAGGACATCATGCTGAGTGAACAAAGCTGGCTGCAACAGGACAAATGCTGTATGGTTCCACGTGTACGAGGTCCCTGGATTACTCAAACCACAGAGGCAGAAAGTAAAGTTGGAGTTGCCGGCGCTGGAAGAGTGAGTGTATACAGGTTCAGAGTTTCAGTTTGGGAAGAGGGAAAAGTTCGGAGATGGATGGTGTGATGGTTCCCTAACAGTGTCAGTGCACTTAATGTCACTAAACTATGGTTTACATTTTATGTATATGTATTTACTGCAATAAAAAAATTTAAGCCAGTTCCAAGAGTCCAGCAGGACCCAAAAGGACCTCCCAATAACTCCCTGCCCTGTCCTTAGAAACCCAAGCCCCCTCTGGCACAGACGGAGGCCTAGCACAAGAGGCTGGCAGTGGGGTGGGCCTTGGCGCCCCACCTGCCGCCCTGCCTGGGCGCCACATCTGCGAGGGCTACACCAGGTGCCCCCAGGAGCTCTGAGTTCTCAAGAGATACCTCAGCTTTCTCATCCCCACAACCTCGTTCCCTCCATTCTGAGTGCCTCCCCTGAACCTGACACGTTCTCTCAGTGGGATCTATGCTCTCCCCAACCCCAGCCTGATGGCGGGTCCTGCTACTGCCCTGATACCCTGGCACTTCAGGCAGCTGCTGAAAGGGCCCAGAACCAGGAACACAGGTGCTTCTGAGCAAGGCCCAGCTGCTCCTCCAGACCAGGCTTGGGCCCAGCTCAACCCTGGAAAGACCAACTGCAGGAGGAGCAGGGCAGGGGTCGGGCCGTGACAGCCACCTGTTACTTTCTCCTATTCTAATCACACCTGAACAGGTGAGCATATTCTCCTGCCAGATACCAGCAGCCAGACACAGCCAGCACCCCTCCAGCCCAGGAGCGCGTCTTCTTCAGATGTGCGCCTGCACTGCCACACACATGGTGGTGGACAGACCTGTGTACCGGGGGTGGTGTGTCTGTGTGTGCACCAGGGGTGGTGTGTGTATATGCTCGCTAGGGGTGGTGTGTTTGTGTGGGTGTGTCTGTGTGCCATGGTGGTGTCTGTGTGTGGGTCTGTGTGTGCCAAGGGTGGTGTGTGTCTGCATGTGGGTCTGTGTGTATGTGTCTGTGTGTGTGTGTGTGCACTAGGGGTGCTGTGTGTCTGTGTCTCTGTGTGTATCTGTATGTGCACTGGGGATGCTGTGTGTCTATGTGTATCTGTGTGTGCCTGTGTGTGCACCAGGGGCAGTGTGTGTGTGTACACTGAGGTGCTGTGTGTGCACTGGGGGTGCTGTGTGTCTGTGTTTGTGTGTGTGTGCACTAAAGGTGCTGTGTGGGCACACCGGGGGCAGTGTGTGTGTGTGTTTGTGTGTGTGTGTGTTGGGGTGCTGTGCATGTCTGTGTGTGTTTATCTGTGTATGTGTGTGCACTGGGGGGAGTGTGTGTGGGGGGATGTGTCTGTGTGTTCTGGGAGTGGTGTGTGTGTGTGTGTGTGTCCCACTCTGGTCAGCTCTGCCCCTCTCTGGGGACTTGCTGGGGCGGAACCCAAGGGCCTCAGCCACTGCTGACGAAGGGGAAACATCCTTCTTGGGGTCACTGTCAGGATTCCTGACTGCGCTGCAGGCACTGATGGGGGGGACACCATTCCTCCCTGGAAGGGTGTGGGGCCAGTGATCACTGGGAGCTGCTGGATGAGACCCGGAAACGCAGTGACCTGCCCTGGAGAGCCTGCCAGAAGCCGGCCACAGCCAGGCTGCCCGCGAAGAGCTTCCCAAGCCCTGGGTCCTGGCCACTGGCAAGTGCACGGGGAAGCAAGGGCCTGATTGGCCACAGCGAGTAATGTGACCAGCCTAGTGAGTGGGCGTGAGCACCTTCCTGACTGGCCACTGCTCGGCCATGTGACTGCCAGCTGCGAGCCTGATTGGACACGGTGAGGTCACGGCGCCTAGCTGGCGTTGTAGGGCTGGCGGGCGCGGCGGCTCCCTGCGCTGGCCATGGTCTGTGGCGGCTGCCATGTTCCCGCAGCCCCCGCAGGGGGGGCTCTTCCCAAAGGGAACAGGCTCCACGGGCAACTCTGCAAGGGTCCCGGGCGGAGGGAGGCCTGGGGGGTCCAAGCCTCTCGCAGCCTCCATGGAAGAAGGGCTGGGCTGTCCAAGCGTCCTGGGGCTAGAGGGTAGCCGCAGCCTGGGCAAAGCCCGGGGGTCCTGCCTGGGGTCGCCCACCTTCCTTCCCGCGCGGCCAGGCTTCAGGCTGGTGAGGGCGACATGATTGCACACAGGCCTGGCCCGCCACGCCTCGCAGGACCACGGGGCAGGGAGGCCTGGGGAGCACGTCTCACAGCTCAAGGACCTCGGGGGCCTGGCCTGGGCTTCTGCCCTTCATCCCCTCCAGGAAGGGGCCGCTCCTTGTCCCCAGGTCTGCCCCATGAGTCGCTCGAGGTGACCTGGTGGCTGCTGTAGAAGCCCAGCTTCTTGCCTGAACCTGCCCCGAACGCGCGAGTGACCTGGAGCCAACCTCCCCACCTCCCCGGGTGTGGGTGTCCCTTCACACTCAGCATTCGCACATGGCGAAGACGGAGGGGAAATGCAGCAGCGGAGGGAGGAGGAAGACGGGGCCGCAGACAGAAGCATCATCGCTTCCTATGCCCAGGTGGGGGACACTCCGTGGCTGCGCCAGCCAGGTCCTGGAGGGTTTTAGAAAAAGGCTGTGTTTGCTTTGCTTTGCCCCTAGATATCACTTAGAAACATTATGTCCCCTCATTGTTTTTTTTTTCGGGAGGTTGGCTTTTTTTTTTTTTTTTTGACCTAGAGACAGTTTGGCTCTTGTTACCCAGGCCGGAGTGCAGTGCCTGGATCTCGGCTCACTGCCACGTGTGTCTCCCCGGTTCAAGCGATTCTCCTGCCTCAGCCTCCTGAGTAGCTGGGATCACGGGTATGCGCCACCACACCCAGCTAATTTTGTACTTTTAGTAGAGACAGGGTTTCTCCATGTTGGTCAACCTGGTCTCGAACTCCCAACCTCAGGTGATCCGCCCACCTTGGCCTCCCAGACTACAAGCTGGGATTACAGGCTTGTGCCACTGTGCCCGACCCTTTTCTTTTTCTTTTTCTTTTTTTTTTGAAATGGAGTTTTGCTCTTGTTGCCCTTTCACTCTTGTCGCCCAGGCTGACCTGGCACAATCTCGGCTCACCTCAACCTCTGCCTCCCGAGTTCAAGCATTTCTCCTGCCTCAGTCTCCCAAAGTGCTAGATTACAGGCCGTGCCACCATGCCTGGCTAATTTTTGTATTTTACTCCTCAAGTACTGGGGTTGGCGGTGTGAACCACTGTGCGTGGTCATGTCCCATAATTGGACCTGTGCTACCAAATTTATATTTCATAAATATATATATTTAAAATATTTTATTCCAGTTTGTAGCGAAGATGGCGCTATGGTTTGAACGTGTCCCACAAAGTTCATGTGTTGGAAGCTTGATCCCCAACATGGTGGTGTTGGGAGATGGGGTCTTGTGATTGAGTCATAGGGGCACAGCCCTCACAAGTGGAGTGATATTTGATGATGGTAGATATGCGCTACGTTTGTTGGCCTTTGTCGGGCATGATGATTACATCTTGGATTTTCAGCGACTTTGTTTCTTTACATTAGTTTCAAGCAAAAGTTAGTGCACATTAAGGGATTTGGAATCTTAAAACTTTTTTTCCTGATGATAAAATGGAATATGTGACTATTATAAAAACATATATGAAAATAATAATATTAATATATAACAACAATAAATTTAAGATAATCTATAATTCTGCCACTCAGATTTCATCACTCGATATTTTGGTGGCTTTTTTCCTAGTTAAATATATGTTGTAAAACTTTAAAAAAAAAATCTGGATTGTGCCCTATATGAACAGTGTTACATCTTGTTTTTCTGTTTATAGAAAGAGGATTCCATGTATCATATATAATTTAAATATATTATTCTGAATATCTAATATCTCATATTTAACATATAACATTCCCATTTATTTAACATTTTTATTTGAAGACATTTGTTGTTTCTACACATTACTATACACAATGTTATTGTGAGCATCTTTTCCAAAACTGTGAATTCCTATATGAACTTTTTCCTTAGGATAAAGCCTTAAAGATGGAATTACCAAGTTAAAGAGGATAAAGTGTCTTAAAACCTTTGATCTGTATGCTGCTGAACTGCTGGGGCACCCCCGACCTTACACTGTGCCAACATTTAAGAATTTTCGTTTTAAAAATATTTTGCTAAGTTCAGAAGTGGAAAATAACATCTGTATTAGTTTCCTAGGGCGGCCATAACAAAGCATTAAAAGCTAGGTGACTCCAAACAACAGAGATGCGTCTTCGCGCAGGTCTGGAGACAGACGTCTGAAATCACGGTGTGGGCAAGGCCACGCTCCCTCTTCAGGCTCCTGGGGAGGTGCCGTTCATGCCTCTTCCAGCTTCTGGAGGTTCTCAGGGACCCCTGTCAGTCCTTGGCTTACAGACCCTCATCCAGTCTCCGCCACCGTCTTCAGATGGTCCGGCTCTTCCCGGGGCCTCCCTCTCCTCTTCTTATAAGGACGCCAGTCATTCTGTTTAGGGCCCAGCCTCCTCCAGTGTGGTCTCACTCTAAGGACAGCTGCGACGACCCTACTTCCAAATAAGGCCATGTTCTTAGGTACTGGGGATTGGGACTAACATATCTTTCAGTCGGGGGGCACAGTTCAATCCGTAATAGCATGCATTTACTGTAATGTGTAATTCTTGGATTTCCTTATGAAAAGTGATTCTTCTTTTCATGTTCATTGGCCATTTGTGTTTCTTTTGAGTATCAGTTCTTATTTTCTGTCCCATTTTCTGTTAGTGGGTCTCTGTCAAGCCTCCCTTTGCTGTGAGGGGCAGAAATGCAACTGAATCTGGTTCCAGCTGAAAGGAAAGTTGGTGGTCCACAGAAATAAAGGGCTCAGGATACTACAGGCTTCAGGCTGTGCTAGACCCAGGCTCACACAGTGTTTATCTGTTCCTTTTGTTCACCACATCCCTCAGTTCTACTTTTTCTACTCAGTGCCTTGGCTTCGTTCTCATGCAGGCTCATTCCAGTTTGGAGCAAAGATGGTGCTATGGTTTTAAAGTGTCCCCCAAGTTCATGTGTTGGAAGCTTGATCCTCAGCAAGGCGGTGTTGGGGGGTGGGGCTTAATAGGAGGTGCTTGGGGCACCTCCTAATGGGTGGTCACAGGGGCATGACCCTCCCCAGTAGGGTGAGGGCAATTAATGCCGTCATCTCAAGAGTGCATTCCTTATAAAAGGACAAGTTGACCCCACCTTGCACTTCTCTCTCTCTCTCTCCTCTGTATTCTCTCACTTTCTCATTCTGTCTTACCCTTCTGCCTTCCACCTTAGGAAGCCACAGCAGGAAGGTCCTGCTCTTGGACTTCTCAGTCCCTGGAGTCATGAGCCAATACATCTCTGTTCATTATAGATTACCCAGACTGTGATATTTTGTTATAGCTGCATAAACCAGACTGACAGGTAGCCAACATCTTACCAGCTCACAGTCCACAGAAAGAGCATATCTTTTCCCTGATAGTTCCAGCCACTGTCCCAGGGAAGCCCTTCATTGCCAGGTTTATGTCATATTGAATCTCTGAAGGTGAAGAATGTAGGTCAGCACACCCAAATCATCTGGACTGAGGGCAGGAGGGGGTGCTTTCTGGGAGCTATTACAAATGAAGGAGCCACAGACTCATTTGCATGGGCAAAATCGTTAGATGGACCCCCAGTAGGGAAATACTTTTCTTATTTATTCTGAGAACTCTTTATATATTAAAGGCGTGAATCCTTTACATCTTTCTTCCACATGTTTTTTCCTTAGTTATTTGTCTCTGTGGGTTTTTACAGGAGGCTCATAAATGCTGCCTTATGAGTGTGTCATGCCTGGAGCACACCTGCCATATAGCATCATTGCATAATAACGCCCACCAGGAGCAGATTGCCAGGCCACATTCTCTGGGTGTGAACAACAACAAAAAAAAACAGACCTGTGGCTAGTACTTCAGTCAGCAACTTGGCATTCAAAAGCGTGTTATCATTAGTACAGACGTCATCGGTGAATGAGAAAGCAAAGAGCCCGTGGCCGCACCTAATAAAAGGCCAGCAGGGAGATAAAAGCTACTGTGGTTGTGCAATGATGGGACAGAATGCCGAGGGTCACTAGTCCAGATACAGTTTTGAGTCCTCACTCAATCTTAAAAATGTGATAAGGAATGTAACTTTGAACTCAATAACCTTTTCACCAGGCTGTGAACTAAAGGCAAATACAGTGGGTGGCCTGACCCCTGCCAGAGACAGGCACTGCTGGCTGCCCTCTCTCCAGGCAGGGCGGGCCACTCTGAGAGCTCAGTGGGTTTTCCAGCCCTCAGTCCCCAGACAGTGAGGGTCCCTATCCTGCTGGGTGCCCCACCACCCCAGCTCCTGAGCCACGTGGTCGCCAGCTGGGGAAGCAGAATCCAGACCCTAAGGAGGGGTTTCTTTGTCATCTTCCAACTCAGGACCCCTGGGCCAATCACAGCAGCCTCAGCCTCAGTTTCCCTCTTCTTCATTTCCTGTGTACTCCAGGGACCTCGCGAGGGATGTTCCCTTCCCAGATGAGGGTGAAGTAAACCCTGGCATGCAGGTGGGGTGGGGGGGTCCTGGAGGGGACAGGGCTTGCTAAAGCCACCAAGCCCCCAACAGTGTGAAAGAATGAACAGGAGGGCGGCAGGGGCATAGCCATGGAGTGGGGTCAGGGCTGGATTCTGGGAACGGAGCCCCAGGGTGGGAAGAGCAGAGCAACTTCCCTGCATGGGGAGGGCACCCCGTCCCCTGCACAGACCCCGCCTGCCCACTCCACTGCTTGGGGCCCAGGGGAGCCAGGTCTGGAAGGATGTGGTGGGCGTCACTAGCTCTGGGAGACTCCTTTTATGGGGAAACTTTGGAACTTCATCTGAGAAAGCCCTGTGCTAACCAGGGCCCCGCCTCTGGCCAGGCAAGACAAGGAAGCCGTGCACAGTCTTCAAGGCTGTTGCTCCCGGGAGGGTGCTGTTTCCTGTGATAGCTTCAGCACTCTGAACTCACCCCGGCACGCAGGAGGCTCACGTGGCACACTTGTCAAAGGAGTTGACGGTTAATTTAATTAGTGAACAAATTATTTCTGAGCAAAGAGCCCCCATCTCTCCGTGTGTGCCTGCATGTGAGTTTGCTTGCCTGTGTGTGCATGTTTCAGTGTGGATGTGCACTACATGAAAGTGTGCGTGTCTGCAAGTGTGTATGTGTATTTGTGTGTGTTTTCTTGTGCACACCTATGTATTCGGTTATGTACAGATACTTGCTTTGTGCACACGGCCATGCATGCGTATGTGCTTGTGTGTTTGCTGTATGCATGTGTGTGTGAGCTGTCAGGTGAATGCAGGCATGTACTCATGTAAGTGTGTGCATGTGTGTGATTTTGTGAGTGCTTGTATTTGTGTGTACGAGTTTGTACATGTGTTTGTGTGGGTGGGTCCATGTGTGCGCATGTGTTTGTGTGGGTGAGTCCGTGTGGGCACATGTCTGGGTGGGTCCGTGTGTGTGCACATGTGTCTGTGTTGGTGGGTCCGTGTGTGTGACATGTGTCTGTGTGGGTGGGTCCGTGTGTGTGCACGTGTCTATGTGGATGGGTCCATGTGCGTGCATGTGTGTGAGTTGGTCCATGTGTGCACATGTGTCTGTGTGGGTGAGTCCGTGTGTGGCATATGTGTGTGTGTGGGTCCGTGTGTGTGCACATGTGTCTGTGGGGGTGGGTCTGTGTGTGTGCATATGTGTGTGGGTGGGTACCTGTGTGTGCACAAGTGTCTGTGTGAGTCGGTCCATGTGTGCACATGTGTCTGTGTTGGTGGGTCCGTGTGTGTGCATATGTGTCTGTGTGGGTGGGTCTGTGTGTGTGCACATGTCTGTGGGGGTGGGTCCATGTGTGTGACATGTGTCTGTGTGGATGGGTCTGTGTGCACATGTGTCTGTGGCGGTGGGTCTTTGTGGGTGCATATGTGTGTAGGTGGGTCTGTGTGTGTGCACATGTCTCTATGGGTGGGTCCGTGTGTGTGCACATGTGCCTGTGTTGGTGGGTCCGTTTGTGTGCATATGTATATAGGTGGGTCCGTGTGTATGCACATGTCTGTATGGGTGGGTCCATGTGTGTGCCCATGTTTCTGTGTGGGTGGGTCCGTGTGTGTGCATATGTGTCTGTGTGAGTCGGTCCGTGTGTACATGTGTCTGTGTTAGTGGGTCCGTGTGTGTGCACAAGTTTCTGTGTCAGTCGGTCCATGTGTGCACGTGTCTGGGTGGGTCTGTGTGTGTGCACATGTGTCTGTGTGGGCCGGTCCATGTGTGTACATGTGTCTGTGTGGGTGGGTCCGTGTGTGTGCACGTGTCTGTGTGGGTGGGTCCATGTGTGTGCATATGTTTGGGTGGGTCCGTGTGTGTGTACATGTGTCTGTGTGGGTGAGTCCGTGTGTGTGCACATGTGTCTGTGTGGGTGGGTCCATGTGTGTGCACATGTGTCTGTGTGGGTGGGTCCGTGTGTGTGCACATGTGTCTGTGTGGGTAGGTCCGTGTGTGTGCACATGTGTCTTTGTGGGTCGGTCCATGTGTGTACATGTGTCTGTGTGGGTGGGTCCATGTGTGTGATGTGTGCTCTCCTTTGAGCTCAACCCTGGCCAAACCTCTTGACCTCTTGGAGCCCAGGGCTGTGCAGCCACTTTGTGGAGCATTTAGGGGCACTTCAATCAAGTTGCAAACAGACTGGGAAGGGATGGACTGTGGTGACCTGGAGGAGTGGGTAGACGACCTCACCCAGTTGCACACAGAGGGTGTGGGTCAGGCACTGTGTACTTAAACTTGGCATTCAAGTAGAATGGCCATCCCGGAAGGTGATGTGACGGGGATCCCTCCACAGACACTCCGCCCCAGGGAGCCTTCCCAGATACCCCTCCGCCCTCCGGTCACTCCCCCTCCCCGGAAGCATTACCCACTCTGGGCACTTCGGGGGGCAGAACGGAAGCCCTCCAGTTCCCCAGGCGCACTCCCTCTGCCCTCCCTCCCAGCTGGTTCCTCCAGGCACCAGCCCCCGGCAGCACCACACGCTCAAGGGTTAGCGACAGACGGCCGAGCAAGGCAGAGTGGCCCCAGGGTCTCTGAGCAGGAAGGGTTTTAACACAGGGAAGGAGAGTCGCAGGGCCCAGGACGGCTGCAGACCCCAGGTGGGCCTCCTCGGAGACTCGGGCACAGAGCGCCGCCCTGACAGGCACTGTCAGCACAGCAGCCCCGGAGCCAGGCCGGGAGCATGAAGCCGCCAGGGCCACTGCACTGCCACGGCCCTGTACCCCCAGGAGCTGGAGGACAGACCTGCATGGCTGGGAGCACCTGAGAGCCAGGCGAGCCAGCACACAGAGCACACAGAGAACACGGCAGGACAGGCTGGTGTCTCCGTGGGGTGCCCCCGTGTCCCCACATCTCATACACACGCGCCTGATGGGTGGCCTCCTCCACATCCGGGACCCTGGCTAGTCTGGGAGGCGGCTGCCCACGTCCCGCGTCTCCTAAGCACGGAAGCCTAGCAGGGATACAGGGCAAGTTCTCCCTGTGGTCGGCGGGGCCCCAGCCCTAGCCCCCTGTTTGCAGCCAGGGACCCCTGTGAGCCTGCTGATGGCTGGTGAACCACGATCCTCCCGTCCCAGTGGCTCCAGGTCTGTGGTCGTCCGGGCAGGAAGTGTCCAGCAGGCCAGGGGCAGCGCCTGTGTGCACGGAACAGCCGTGTTTACACGGCGCTGGCAGGGCTCCTGTCACACCAGCCGTCAGGCCCGTGGCAAATGCTGAGTGCTAGTGCCGGGAAGGGAAGTGGGAAATGACAAGGTGGCAGGCGGGGGTTGGGAGGACCTGAGAGGGAGCGGCCTGGATGGGGACTGTACGACGGCCGGGGTGGGGTGCATGCGGGTGGCAGAGGCAGGTGTGTGGATGTGTGTGTGTGTGACATGCCCACTGCGTGTGTGGCTGTGTGCGTGGCATGATTGCTGGTGTGTGGGAGCGGGCATGTGTGTGCTGAGGGCCTGGTGCCGGGTCCAGGGAGGCCAGGGTGGCCCCTAAGGGCCTGCAAGCTGTTTTTTGATTTGTAGTTATTTGAAAAGTCTACACGAAAAGAAAATTAAACCTCATTTACTAAATACAATAAACTTACAGGAAGGCAGAATTGTCCCCAAATTACAAACATGTGGCCCCTGAGTTGCTCCATAATAGCTCCGCCCCAG
This sequence comes from Cheracebus regulus, assembly GCA_963574635.1. NCBI lineage: Eukaryota > Metazoa > Chordata > Mammalia > Primates > Pitheciidae > Cheracebus > Cheracebus regulus. The sequence continues at coordinate 39,641 of CAUYQU010003853.1, forward strand.
ACCACGCAGCGGATGTGGCAGCCCTGAGCCCCGGGCCCAACTGCTCCCCGCCGAGGTAACACAGGAGTCTGGTAAGGCAGACCCCCAGAGCCCCATGAAGCAGGGGTCCGGGCCGGTCCAACCCTCTTCCTCTGGAGAAACCTGAGGCCCCCAGCAGCAGCAGCAGGTCTTCGTGTGGTCTTGCCTTGCAGGTCCAGGACGGTGTCCCAGGATCAGAGCCCAGGCCAGAGACCCACCACAAGACTGTCACCCAGACGGGAGATGATGGGTGGCCACAGGGGGGCCCAGGCTGGAAGGTGGCGGGGGGGGCGGTGGCAGAATGACAGCCAGCACAGAGTGGGCAGAAGCCAAAACAGGGCCCAAGGCGGCCGGGTGGGCACCAGGCTCGGAAGACAGTTGGCCTCGCACTGAGCAAGGCGGGCACTGGGGCCAGGAGAGCAGGGCTGGGTGGTCAGGGTCCCTGCTTCTGGGTGCTGTGCGGCCGCTGAGGCTGGAGCCCAGTCGCCCCGGCTTCGTGGTCTCTGTGCAGACTCCCAGCAGTGGCCGCCCCTGCCTGCCTACCCTCAAATCCAGGCACACCCTGCACCACCCGGCCAAGAGCCCACACGGCCCCGGGGCACCCTGGCCTCACTGGCCTTGTCCCAGATCAGGAAGTGCTCACAGCACCCTCCTACATGCCAGCCTCGAGCTTGAGCAAACCCCAGAGTGTCGTGAGGCCAAGCACAACCTGCCCTGGTGGCGGTCTGCCGTGTCCCCTATGGGGGACGTGGTTTCTCTTTGGCCCAAGCCCACCTGCCCCTGCCTGAGGGTGCCCTGGGCCTCTATGCTCAGCCAGTCGGAAACCCGAGTGCTCGTGTCCACAACAGGCCCAGCCAGCAGGGAGAGGACGCGGGGCTCCCCTTGGCAGCACCACAGAGGAGGCCCCCACAGGCACAGTTCGTTCACGTGGCTGCTCAGCCCTGCCCTCTCCCTCCACCCCGATTTCCCACTGGGCTTGCAGGGTTCGCCCCAAATAAACTCTGTCACCCAAGCCATGCGCCTGTGCCCGCCTTTGGGTGTGGATGGGAGGTGCCTGGTGGAGGGCGCTCCGAGCACAGGAGCGGGTGCCCAGGCTGCCTGAGGAGGCCAGGGCATGAGGACCGGACAGCCTCACCCCTGCTGTTTGGCACAACCAAGTGAAGAAATGATGCCCAAAGGGCCACATGAGCTCAGGGCAGGCGGTGCTGGCAGAGGGAGGGGCAGAGCTGTCGGTCCCCACCCACCCCCGCCTCACGCAGCCATACCTGACGTCACCATGTCTTTCTTGGTTAAAGCTGAGTCCACCGACCCCACCTTGTTTAAATTAGGTCGGAAGTCACCTGGGCTGAGCTGACGGCTGATTCCATCAGCAGAAAGGACCGTGGGACATACTGGCACTCGGGGCAGTGTGAAGCTGCCACCTGCCGTGAAAAATGGCTCTTCCCTGCCACAGCCACCCAGTGGGAGCCAGGTCAGGGCCTGGAGCCACAGCACTCCCCACCAGAGCCTCTGCCTGGCCTAAGAACGCTTGCGGAGAATCCCACCAGCACCCTCACCTCCTCCACACGCCACGGCCCCAGCTTCCTGCAAATCCACCTTAAGGAAGCCTGATAAGGTGAAGTCCACATTTAGCTAAAAGCAAGTTACTGAGGGTTCTTTTCTTTGCATAGTGATTCCCCTAAGGGACTCCTTTAAACATGATGTGGCCAGCCAGTGCTCACTTATGTAACCTGAGCCACGTCGGTTTGGGCTGGGAGGGCCCAGCATGCCAGGTGCCTGTGGGACAGGAAGACGCTGGGTGGACCCGCTTCAAGAAACATTACATCTGAAGCAGGCGAGCAGACAGGTACACATTTGCTCACGCAGTTCCTTGGGGCAGCAGTGATGGACGGGTGAAACACACCAAGGGCCAGTCGTGTGGCGCTGACTTGCTCTCTGTTTTATAGAAACAGTCTCACTTTCACCCAGGCTGGAGAGCAGTGGCGCAAGCATAGCTCACTGTAGCCTTGAACTCCTGGGTTCAAACCATCCTCCCACCTCAGCTTCCCAAAGCGCTGGGATTACAGGCATGAGCCAATGCACCTGGCCGGCACCAACTCTCAACCATGCTGCAGCTCACAGCGAGGCCCCTGTTTGTGGCTGACGTCACCTCCCAGCCCTGAAGTGCTGGGGTGGGAGCCGGCAGCACTCTTGTGCACAGAGCACCCAGGATGCACTGGAATCCAGAAACAGCGAGGCTGCTATGGGCAGACTTCCTGGCATCAGCCTCTGTGTGGTCAGGAGTGCAGGCGCTGGGGCTGGAACCCTAAGCACTCAGCCATAACCCACCTGGGCAACGTGGCCAAGCAGGCATGTGTCCAGGAGCTCCCACAACAAACCAGGTGACCTCAACAACAGGTACTGATTCCCTTAAGCTCTGGGGGCCAGAGCTCCAAATTAAGCTGTGAGCAGGGCTGCGCTCCCTCTGAAGGCTCTCGGGGGGATCTTCCTTGTCTCTGGCAGCTTCTGGTGGCCTAGGCATTCCTTGGCTTGTGGCCACCTCCCTCCAGTCCCTGCCTGGTCCTCCCGTGGCCTTCACCCCTCTCCATGTGGCTCTCCCTGGGTTTTCTCGTCCTTCTCTTAAGGAAGGCTCTTGCCCTTCACATCAGGTGCTGGGGTGCCCCCTGACGGCCCACGACAATCGTGCTGCCAGGTCTTGAGCTGATTGTATCTGCAGAGACCCTTTTCACAAATACGGTCATCCCTACAGGTTCTAGGATGTGGACAGATCTTTCTGTAGGGACACCATTCAACAGAGGGGCAGCCACGGCCCGCCCCCTTCTCTGCTCAAAGGCTTGCTGCTTCCAAACTCTGTTGCTCACCACATTCTGCATCTACAGAGCTGGGACGGTGGTGATGCCCACCCCAGAGGTCACTGTGCAGGCTAAATTCATCCCTAGATACGAAGTGCTGGGCCGGGCACAGAGCGCCGGAAGGAAAGCTTTCCTGTGGCCATGTGCTCCTCCTGTGCTTGGCTCCGGGGTCCCTGCTGTGCTCGGCATGAGAGGTGATGAGGATGTCGCTGGAGGCACAGCTGGCCCTGCAAGCTGCCAGGACCCCAGGCCTCCTGTCATGAGCTCACAGCCTCTCAGGACCACAGGTGCACCGTGACCAATGCTGCTGTGTGCTGATTTGCTGCAGAGACTCCACTGGGGCCAGACTGAGCAGGGCCCCCCAGACACACCTGGAGGCCCCTCCAGAGGGCCACGTGGCAGCCACAGGGTGAGAGGCCTGCGTGGCAGGGCCACTGCTCACCAGGGGGTGTAGGCAGGAAGCCCCCATACCTGGCACAGTGCAGCTCCCTGCACAGCCACCTGCACGCCTTGACCTCACCCCACAGGGCTCTCAATGAGAAACGGGGCTTCCCCTCCTCCAGTCACACCCTCATTCTCTGCGGTGTCTCCACCCAGCACCTCCTCCTCCAATCTGCCATAGTCATAGGCCCTGGTGAGGAGGGAGCCATGCCAGGCGCTGTGGCTGGAACAGGGGCGAGTAGGGTCCCACCTCAAAGTGCAGGCAATGAACTCGTTCCATAGCCCAGGCCATGCTGGGGGCTGTTTGTGACTGCAGTGCAGCCAAGTCCATCCTGCCAGAGGCGTCCTCTTCATCCAGAGTGGAGGTGACCTGCCAGCCCCCACCTCACCGGAGTGCTGGGAGGAGCGTGTCTAAGGAGGGAGCTCATTTGTCAGCTGTAATGAGCTGTGACTATCCTATGGGTTTTCGGGGTTGCTGTAGTAAGTTCCACAGCCTAGGGGCTCTCTCCCAATTCAGGAGGTGGAATCCAGGGTCAGAGTGCAGCACCCCTGGCTCCTGAGGCCTCTCTCCTTGGCTTTGTCCCCTGCTGCGGTCCTCACAAGGCCATCCCTCTGTGTGGGTCTGTGTCCTCATCTCCTCTCCATATGAGGTCCCGGGCAGATTGGGCCAGGGCCACCCTACTTACCTCATGTTACCTTAACCACTTCTCCAGGAGAGGCACTGGGGCTTCGGGCTGCAACATAGAGATCTGGGGGACACACGTGGCCCCTAACAGTATCGAGGGTCGGGGAACCCCCACAAGACAGCCTCTGCTGGTGTGCAAATCACACTCTTAGGCAGACAGGGAAGAATCGGCATTTCCACGCCAGGCAGAGGCCCTAGAGCGCACAGGACCAGAGGAGGAAAGCGTGAACTTCACCCTCAGGGTCATGCATGCAGGTGGCAGAACCTGGCCCTTCGTGCGTGCATATCAGGTTGTGGGTTTTGTCTCCGCAGTGTGCAGGAATGGGTGTGGGCTCCAACCCAGGTCTTGGCAGGAAGAGAAACTGCCACTGAGGAGAGGCTGGCTGAGGGGCTGGGGTGACGACCCCTGGGGCCAGAGCCACACACCAGCCTCTCCCACCTAGGCAGAAGATCCATTGCTCTCTGCCCCTGCAGCCTGCCTGTTTCCTTGCTAGAGAGGGCTCTCCCAGGCCCATCTGCAGCCACAGCACAGCCGGTCCCACGCGCTTGTCTTCAGGACACATTAGGAATGAATCCATGTCTCGGACCGGGCCTCCTCCCCTTGGTCGGGTGCTCAGGTGGCCCCTTCAGCCCCTTTCTCCAGCCCTTCCCACTTAACAAAGGGAAATGTCTCACAGCCCTGCAGCAGCAGCCAGGAGCTGCTCATGGAGCTCCATGCCCGCCACGGAGAGAAGAGGCGCCCTGGGCAGCCCGCCAGTGGAAGCCCACATCTCGGGCTGTATTTTGAAAGCTGTTCTTTCCACAATGGCTTTGACAAGCATCAACTTGAGCGAGCCAGCGTGTCAACACAGGCCAGTGCAGGACTGGCCTCAGGGCCATGTTGGGGCTGGCAGCAACCAGGCCCTGGCTGCAGCCCACGTGGGCAAAAGCACGGCCAGGCAGGGTGTGGCGACCCTGAGCCTGGCCACGGCAACCGTGGGCGCCAGACTGGGGCTCCTCAGCCCTGAGGGGCGACCTAGGCCCGGGCGGGCTCCCAGCCCCTGATCTTCTCCCCTCGAGACCCCACCTTCTGCACACTGACAGGGGAGAGTTCCCGAGTCCCACTTTGCAGGGATGTATTGCACTTCCAGAAAGTTCCTTCTGGGTGCAGAGTGTTACGTGAACTCTGAGGACCCGCTCCCACTTGCTATCGGTTTTCTCCACGGAGGACCCCGTGGTCACAGCTCCTGTCAGCACAGCCCCACGGATCGCGAGAGGGGGGACATTCAGCCGGCCCTCCCACTGTGCCGTTTCCTGCTGGTCAATCCAAAAACCATGGAGGCAAAGTCAGGCCAGGTTCAGGTTCCATGCAAAGTGTCCTTTCAGCAAGGCCTGGGTGGGGAGGCCGCCTGGGTGGGGAGGCCACCTGGCAGAGGGAGGCCGCCTGAGGGGGAGGCCGCCTGGCGGGGGAGGCCACCTGGGGGGGGCTCAGCGCCCCTCCCCGCTCATGGAGGCACAGGGACAGCTGTGTGTGCTCGCAGGGACACCTACCTGGCTCTGCCCACTCCCCTGACTGCCCACTCGCCTGGCAGCGCACTGAGGAGCTTGGGTTTTGCTTTCTAGGGTACAGTGAGAATACGAGGTTCAGAGAGGACTAAGAGACCGCCTGCCGCTGAAGGAGGCAAAGCGGATTCGCACCCCCGTCATTGCTGGGCCCACACGCCGCCGACGCTTCCGCTACGGCCATCTGTATTTCAGAAACCCTCTGGCAGGGGACCCAGCAGATGACACGGGGGCCGTTCACGCTCTGAAACCTGCTGGGAGTGAAAACACTGCGGGGAGCCTCAGCGGAAACCCCACCCAGACGGTCTTCCACAGTGGTCCTCAGGCTGGCAGCACCCTGCCCACTCCCTGCCAGGCCCTGCCTGCTGGACTCCAGGCCCGGCAGGGCCCCTGACTGGTCTCGCGACCCAGCATGCTGCTCCCCCTTGGACGGCTTCCTTGCCCTCTGGGAATCCCAGGCTCCTCCAGCCCAGCCCAGCCCTGCCAGCAGGAGCCTGAGGAAGGCTTGGCAGCTGCAGCAGTATCAGGCCCTGGGTAGCCAGGAGACCAGCGGGACCAGGAGCCCCTCAAGGCGCAGCAGCCACAGCATCAGGGCCACTTCCACTCCCGGCGGGGCCTGGGGGCCCCGTCCCACTCTGAGCTGCCCCTTGTTGAGACCTGGGGCTCCCCATGGCGGGCTTTCCCAGGGTCCCTGGATCCAGCCTCAGGGAGGCTCCAGCAGGGTCGTCTTAGCCGGCCAGGTCAGCGCCTGCACCCCGGATCACACGCCAGTGTCTCCGCACCTCCAACCTCCACCCTGGTCCATGCCACCTCTGCTGGTTATTCCAGCACTTTCCGGGGCGATGCCTGCTGGAGCACACAGCCAGGGCCTCCACCCTGTCCCCGTGACCCACTGGCCCCTCCGCACTCCCTCGCCCTGTGCTGTGGCTGGCTGGAGGCCTGCCCGGTTCAAAGCGTCCTCACCTGTTGCCCTGTCCTGCCCTCCACCCCAGCCCACCGGTGACTCGGCCCCAAAACCCTCACAGCTCTGCCCTCCCTGAGGGAGGAGCCAGCGACTTGGTGCCAGGCCCCAGCCCCAGCGTGCTCAGAATCCTTGTCCTTTAAACTGCATCCACTCTTCCTTGCCTGAACCTCCAGGCCCTGCAGCGCAAACACTGCTGCCTGCAGGAGACCCCGGACCTTCTCCGTCCCCTTATACTAGGGAGCCCCACCCCCTCCGCCACCACTCCAGAATCTTACATGCGGGAGACCTGAGCCTCCCAGGGCCCCAGTGAGGCTTCCAGTGGGGAGACAGTGACCCCAAAGCCCGACTCTCCAGGGCAGACAGGGCATGACTGCGTTGACAGGGTGCCCCTCTCCATGGGTTTCCACAGTCCTTGAGAGCAAAGGTGGTCCTGGCAGTGGAGCAGAGGGCAGAGTGTGGTGCTGAGAGTCCCTGAGAGCCTCTGCTGGGTGGGGAGGGAGCCCGCAGTGGGCCCTGGACCCCATGGGGCATGAAGCCTTCCGCCATCAGCGAGTTCCTTGTCCCCCGGGATGGTACGTGTCCAGGCTGCCCTTTAAGGCGGCAGTCATGGAACGTGTGCCTTTCACGCTGCATACAGCTCTGTCACTGACTCTTGCACACAGCCCGGGAGACGGGGGCACCAGGAGCGTTCTGTGCCAGTGTCCAGCACGTGCAGGCGTCTCCACAGCACACACCTAAGCGGGGACCAGCCCCCTTCCGCTTCCCTGACTCCACCAACCAGGTGAGGCAGAGCGGTGCCAGGGCCAGAAGCGGGCCCTGGGCGAGGGCTGGCGGCCAGGCTGGTGAGTGCCTGCGTTCTCGTTAATTTATCCTGAATATTTGTAAGTTTCTTGATTATTGCAGTTGCACCCCCAAGACGATGCCCCCCCAAAGCAGAAGGCACATGTGCTTTGATGGCCCCTCCCACACTGGGGCCAGGGCACAGTAGCCGGGCAGCATGGGGGCTCAGATGACCTCCGACAGGGCCGGGCACAGGGGGCTTCTCCAGCCAGCCAGAGGGAAGCATCCCCGCAGACTGATAACTTTTGTAAAACAAGGAAAAACTAGAAAAATAAACCAGAAAAGTAACAATATACAAACTACAAGGCCGTTTTTATTGTTACGTTGAACAGTCATCAACTGATTCCATCTGAGGGGCATTGGCATCTGTGGGCACACTGGGTGCTGAGGTTTGTCTCATGGCAGACAGGGACAAGGGGTTCTCCTGGCGGCTGGCCCTCACCCGCTCTGCACGGCCATGCTGCAGGGGATATGGAGGCCTCTGTCGGCTGCTCACTGCCTGGCTGCGTCTGTGAGGGAGGAAACAAGCTGGGCACCAGCTCAGCCTCAGAAGACCCCATGGGTGCCCTATGCCACGGCATCTGTCCTTGAAGTTTCTTGGGGGTGGGGGTGCGGGGGGTGCAGAGGTAGAGGGTTCCAGCTCACCCAGGGCCGGCCCAGAGCAGGTGGCGGGAACCAGGGTCTATGGCTGGATGCAGATGACAGGCTGATCATTCTAGGAAAATCCTTTTTTTAAACCACATTCTGTCCTGGGCTGAGCAGGCCCCACTAAAAACTCATGTCACTGCAGAAGGTCGTATTTGGAATAGGGCGTTTGCTGATGTAACTGAGTTGGGATGAGCTCACACTGCAGCACGGCGGGCCTTCATCCAATGACGGCACCCTTGTAAGAAGAGGGAAGTCAGGGGCTGGGCGCAGTGGCCCACACCTGTCATCCCAGCACTTTGGGAGGCCAAGGCGGGTGGATCACAAGGTCAGGAGTTCAAGACCAGTGTGGCCAAGATGGTAAAACCCCGTCTCTACTGAAAATACAAAAATTAGCTGGGCGTTGTGGTAGGTGCCTATAATCCCAGCTACTTGGGAGGCTGAGGCAGAGAACTGCTTGAACCCGGGAGGCAGAGGTTGCAGTGAGCTGAGGTTGTGCCATTGCACTTCAGCCTGGGTGACAGCGTGACACTCCAACTAAAAAAAAAAAAAAAAAAAAAAAAGGAGGGAAATCGGGAAGTCAGCCCCGCAGAAGCAGGAAGACAGCCCATTTCCACGGAGACAGAGACTGGAGCTGCGCAGCTGCAGGCAGAGGGATGCCCGGGGCCACCAGGAGCTGCAAGAGGCAGGGAGGACCCTCCCGTTGGGCCTCCAGAGTGGCCAGGGCCTGAGTGCCCTGATCGCCGATTCCAGCCTGTAGAGCCGTGAGCGGTCAGCGCCTTCCTCAGCCCCCAGCCTATGGCCTGCGTCAGGACAGACTTGGAAGCTGAGCCTGGCCCCTCACTCTCGGGAGCTCTCCCGCAGATGGGGTCCGCATCTCCCGAGCAGAGCTGAAGCCCCTTTCCATAGGGCCACTTCTCGCCAGGCCGATGGTGACCTCCACCTTCCCTGGGGACGCACCCTCTGTTCCCAAAGGCCCTGCCCGACACCCAGCCACTTGGCCCCACCCTGCCTACCCTGCACAACCCTCATGTCCACAGGTCTTCTCTGAATGGGGCTGGCCTCTCAGTGGGGAGGTTGAGGCCTCCATTTGGGGGCTGGCCCCTTACTGCCCCAGCATTTCAGTGTCGTTGCACCCCAGGCTGGGGGAAAACGCCCCACCAAACTCCTCTTCTGCAGAGTTGAGCTGATGGGAAGGCCGTAACTTTCCTGCAAAACGTTATTCTGGGCTGGGTGCCGTGGCTCACGCCTATCATCCCAGCACTTTGAGGGGCCGAGGCAGATGGATCACGAGGTCAGGGGATCGAGACCATGCTGGCTAACACGGCGAAACCCCGTCTCTACTAAAAATACACAAAATTAACTGGGCACGGTGGTGCGCACCTGTAGTCCCAGCTAACCGGGAGGCTGAGGCAGGAGAATCACTTGACCCAAGAGGGGGAGGTAGCAGATCACATCTGGGCGACAGAGTGAGACTCCATCTCAAAACAAAAAACCCCAAAAACATTATTCTGCCCCCACCAGATGGGCTGAGTTGGCAAAGGCTGATGACAGGAGTCCTGGGAGTCCTCACAGCTGTGGCTAGAGTAGGGGGGTGTGGGGGAAGGGGTAACTGGCAACCCCCCCACCCCATGGGGAATGGCCCCAAAGCTTCACACAGTCCCCCGGACCAGCATCTGCTGCTGAGCACAGGTCCCACCGGAGCCAGCGTGAAAGCCACAGAAAGACAACCTGGAGTCACCAGTGCCCCTGGGCAGCAGGGACAACCTCTGGTGTCTCTCTCTCCCTCCCTGCCAGCCACGAAGAGAAAGGGCCTGTGTGCCCCAGCAGCAGGAGAGAACACAGTCCCCAAGACCCCCACAGGCTGGGAGGTCAGAGGTCGGAGGAGAGGTCACCTCTGGGGGTTATGACTCCGGGGAGTCCCTTGGGGGGACCAGGGCCTCTCTGTGGTGCTGGGCATGCTCTTGGGGGGGCTCATTGACATGCATGGTGGTTACATGGGTGCAGACACACAAAGAAGACCTGAGCACGAGGCAGGATGTGTGTCTTTTATGGTATGTCAGCTTTACCCCATTTTTTCTTTTTTGAGATGGAGTTTTGATCCGTCACCAGAGTGAAGTGCAGTGGCATAATCTCAGCTCACCGCAACCTCCACCCCTCAGGTTCAAGCTGAGACACCTCCCAAGTAGCTGAGACTACAGGCACGCACCACATCTGGCTAATTTTTTGTGTTTTCAGTAGAGACTGGGTTTCACCATGTTGGCCAGATGGTCTCAATCTCTTGACCTCGTGATCCGTCCACCTCAGCCTCCCAAAGTGTTGGGATTACAGGAATGAGCCACCGCGCTCGGTCTCACCCCATTTTTAAAGACTCTGTGCAGTGTTATTTGGGTATGTGCTTTGAATGGAGTGTAACCCTCACCCCAGAAGGAAGACCCTGGATGTGGAACTGGCAAGCTGGGGCTGCCCAGAGCCCTCTGTCTCCCTGCAACTTCCTCTCCAGGAGGCTCCCGGGAGCAAAGCACAGTTGGCAAGGCTGTCTGCCCACTGAGCAGGTGTGGGCTGCCGGGGTGACACTTCCTGTGCCGAGGCTCAGGGTTCTGAACCCTCACGGTGCCCAAGGTCTTGAGGACAGTGACCACACAGCCCAGTCCGCCGGGGAGGTGGACTGGGGAGGGAGAGAGGAGGCCACAGAGTGTGCTCCGAGGAACACAGACGCTCCGCCTGCACTCTAAGAACAAAGAAGGGTTTAGAGCAAGCTGACAGGGACAACCCTGGCAGAGAAGCGGAGGCGGGGGTGAGGACAGCAGGAGAGCACGGGAGACTGTACAGTGGGGGAGGGGACTATGGGAAAGGGATGGGTGTGGAAACCCCCAGCCCAGCCCCGTGGGGGGTCCCAGCCACACCAGAAGCCCTGCGGAGACCCCGGCACAGGCTCCACTTCCTCGAGACACAGCTTCCCTGTCTTTAAAGTGAAGCCTGGCACCTGCCTCTGAGTGCAGTGAAAATTAGATATGACAGACACAGAGGCGCTTAGGGCAGCGGCCGGCGCAGGGCCAGGGCCCAAAGGGGACTCTACCGGGGGCCCGCCTCGAAGACAGCAAACACAGGAAGCCAGCCCCGCCGGGGCAGCCATGGGGCCAGCAAGCCTCCCCTTTACCAAGTCATTTGGGTTTTTTTCTCTGTGCTAACAGCCCAGATGGAGCCACGGCCTCAACCTCGGTGTGCTGATAACAGCAAGCTGGGAAGCCAGGACCCTGCGGGGGACAGTGCCTGGCCTGGGGCTGCAGACTGGGTCTGGATGCCTTTCTAATTCAGGGCCTCCGCACGGCCTGGGGCTCCATAAATGGTCAAATGCAGCCTGACTGCACAGCCTCCTGTCAGCTCTGGGCTCCACACTGCCACATAGCGCACATACCCGGTTCCCCAGGAGACGCCTGCAGGTGGGCAGTGTCACTCTCACCCGCCCAGCACACGCTGTCCCCGTCTGCGCGTCCGGAGGAGCCAGAAGCAGCTGCTTTCTCCAGCCTGAAAGCCGCACCTCGGGCTGTAGTCAGCTCCCCTAACCCGCCCTCTGCTGCCCTGTGGATAACACGGATAACACAGAGTAACACGTAATAACATGAATAACATGTCAATAGCAACTCGCCAGAGGAGCTCCTCTTCCAGTATAAAAAAAGCACCTCCATCTCCTTGTGAAGAAACATTTCTGACGTCAAGGAAGATGCCCATTCAAAAAGTGAGTCAAACAGGAGACGCAGGTGTCACCAGTCTGGGTGGGGCACCCGAGCTGGGGGCCTGGGGGCCTCTGGGAGGGGCGAGAAGGCAGTGACGCCGTCCCACCACTTTCCAGGCAGTGCCTGGCCAGAGCTGCTTCAGCCCCTTGTCAGTGGGTTTCCCCATCTTTTGGTTTGCTGATCAATCAGAGTTCCCACAGACAATGCTACCCTCTGTGTTATGGGGAGGGAGGGGACCCTGTGTCCGAGTCCTCCTGGGGGAAAGGGGAGATGCTGGGGGCTGTCGGGGGTCTCCAATCCCAGCAGGGAGGCCCCATGCATGGCTAGACCCAGACTCCAGGGACTGAAGGAAGTGGGGAGGGACCACTTCCTTGCTGGGCCCCTGTGATGGGGACGAGATCCTGGCTTTCCACCCTGTCCACGAGGGGGTCTCCCGGTGCCCCTGAGCCAGCACCCAACCCTCCTGCAGGCTCTGGAGGGCTCGCCCGCCTGCATCTGGTCTTGAGTCTCCTCTGTGACCTCCAGACTCCCCCTGGGGGCACACGGCTGCCCCGCTGACCCCAGCTCTGGCCCTGGGCGGTATCTGGCATGCAGGAGTCGCTGTTTCTAACACACTTGTGCAGACTCCGCCCAGCTCTTCCAGAATGTCTCCTCAGCAGGGGGCTCCCCACCCGCCGCTTTCCCTTCTCAGCCTCTGCCACTGGGTCTGGGGCGTGCATCCAGCCACCCACGCTCAGGGAGGCCACCTCCTCCCTGACTTGCCACCATCACAAAGCTGCCCAGGACCTTGTTCTACCCTTCCCAAAAGTCCTCAGGACCTGCCTGTCTACAGAGCTCCCAGAAAACCCCCGTGAGCTCTCCTGGGCCTTCCTCTCCTTGCTAACGCCCACACGGTGCTCCCTGCCTGGCCCCAGAAGAAGAGGGCACTGGAGTGAATTCCGAACACACCCAATGAAAGGGATCCCTGTTCCTCCCACAGAGTCTGCCCCTCCTCCGACTCTCCCCTTGAGCAGGGAAACCTGCTGGGGCCTGACCATTTCTTCCTGAAACAGCCTCCGGCGGGGAGGAGTGAGATCCACCCTTGGCCATTAAAGCATTTGGCAGGAATTAGCCCGGGGGGACCAAGGCCCTGCGACCAGCCCCGTCTCACATGCGCCAGGGTCCCAGCCAGGTTCCCTTGCTCAGACCGTGCTGCTCCCTAGAGGCCAGGATGAGCAGCCCTTGATGGGATCTCTACCACGCAGAGTCCCACGAGAAGGAGTGGGGACCCCAGGGAACACCAGACACCACATGTCCCCCAGGAGCCCCGGCCCTGGAAGACGATGTGCAGTGACTCCAGCTCTGACTTCATGAGCTCAGGCTCCGCTACATGCCGGGTCCCGACCTGGCCCGGGTCCCAGCGGCTCTCCAGCTAGGCCCTTTCCAGTGCCTCCTTCCGCTGAGGCTGGCACCCAGCATCCAGGTCCCCAGGCAGCTGTCCCCACTTCAGGAATCTGGGTCTAGCCTCAGGAAAGGGGGTCCCAGGAGCGGGATGTGGAAAGAGGGGCTGCAGAAGTCGGAGAGAATCCACACTCCTTAGCCACCCGCTCCCGTTCTAATCCTCAGTGACAAGATTCTTTGCTTGGCCAAACTTCATCAGGCCCTGGAACGTTCCAGGACACCTGCACTCCTCCTCATAAAATCCAGTTTTAGCAAGAACACGGCTAAGCGAGTTTAGCCAGAGCTGCCCCCCGCCCCCGTATCTGACCATCCTCAGCATTGGAGCAGCCGGCCCCTCCTCCGGCACCAGGGGACAGCCCATCGCCCCGCCTGCCTTCAGCCCGAATCCCCCTGCTGCTGCTGCTGCTTCCATGAGGGATCCCACACTGTTCCGGGGTTATCAACTCCCCTCACTGGAGCTGTGTTCAGAGTGGAGACCATCTCTCTCCACTGCAAAATCCCTCTGCCCTCATCCCAACACCAACACACTGGGCCTGGATAGTCCCCTTCTGGTCTTTAGCAAAGGTCATCCAATAAATTTCCTTTCATGTCAGGCACACCCTTAAATGGAGACATGTGTGTCCCAAAAGGACCAGGAACACTCCCCCAGGCCCGAGCATCAGCTGTGGGAGGTGAGATCAGGTGAGACCCTCGCCAAGGCTTCCCCAGTCCCGCACAGCAGCTGTGGGAGGTGAGATCAGGTGAGACGCTCGCCAAGAATTCAGCTGCCATTTCTGCTTTCCAGGTCATATTCAAACACTGGGGTCCCAGGAGACCCACCCAGACCAGGCCTTTCTCAGGGTGGGAAGAGCGTGGGGCAAGAGGAGGAGCTGGGCCCAGGATGCTGGCCACTGGCTGACCGAGGCCGAGGGCAAGGGCTCAGGACAGCACCATCTTCCACTCCATGGGTGCTGGAGATCTTGTTGGTCAGTTTATGAAAGTCAAGCCTATTGACTCAGTCAGGGTCCTGGCAGGAAGGAGGCCAGGGTGCAGACAGAGACGAGGATGGCTCCCAGGGTGTGTGGCCCCAGGTTGTGGCCAGTCCTGGAGCACCTCCACCCTAGCCTGGAGGACAGTGGGGCAAAGCAGGAGCAGAGCTGGACTGTGCAGCGGGTAGGGGACACGGCCAGCCTGCAACCCCAGCTCTACCCCCAGGGAGGGTGGGGAAGGGGGCCGGAGCTCCAGGATAAGGAGAGGGGCCCCCCAGCCTCCTAACATGCCTCTAGGAGAAAGAAGGGGAGCTCACATTGCCCCAGCGCCCAGCCCACACCTGCGCCAGCGCCCACCCTACGCCTGCGCCAACCCCACGAGTTCGGGGGTCTTTGGGGTCCAATGTCTGCAGCTACAGATGTGAGCATGCAGGCACACGTGCAGGACCTTTGAACACAGCCACCAATGCCCGTAGGAAAGGTAGTCTCCCTCACTCACCGCATGCAGGGCTGAGGGCGAGCCCCAGCGAGCATGGGCACCCCCATTTCTCCGCTTCTGCAGCCTTTACTGACCAAGGCACCCCAGACAGGCTCCAGCCCAGAAGCAGCTCCCTGTGCCATGCTGCCCACACAGGGCCTGGCCTCGGGGTGAGGGGCATAGCACTGACAGACCCCTGGGCTGCTCATCTGAACTCAGAGTCCTCCTAGGGCGGTGATCCCAGCAGGGCAGTTAGCTTGGGCGAGCTGAGTACTTACAGAACGTCGCCAACCGCAGGTCTCAGCCCACATTCAGTGACCGCTACACTGCTGACAGTGTCCTCTGGAATCCAAGGACTTCCTGATGGTTACCAGGGCCTCCTGTGGACCGGGTGGGGGTTACCATGGCCTCCTGTGGACAGGGCAGGGATACCGTGGCCTCCTGGGGATGGGGCGGGGGTTACCATACCTCCTCCTGTGGATGGGGTGGGGGTTACCATGGCCTCCTCCTGTGGATGGAGTGGGGGTTACCATGGCCTCCTGTGGACAGGGTGGGGCCCGCAGGTGTGGTGCCAGGCCCTGCGTGCACGCCTGGCTGGACCCCACATGCCTACCCTGCAGACCCTAAACCCTCTCCCTCCTTCCCGCCCACCACTCTGGAGACGTGGCCTCTGGTCTTGGCCTCCCTTGCAGAAGAATGAGGGTGTGGCGGGAGGGCTGGCTCAGTAGCACAGCAGTGGGAGAGCCCACGCCCTCCACAGAGCACCGTGCACATCCCTGATGGAGCAATGGGGCCAGCGCAGCCACCCCACCCGGTGATCCCCATCAGGCTGAGGGTCCGAAGGAGGCGGCACGCTCTTACCGGGAAGTCAGGCAGGGCCCCAGGCAGGGCTCCATGCATGTGCAGACACTCACGGGGCTGCCACAGGCCTGTGTGGACCCCCAAAAGCCAGGAGGCCACCTGCCGATGGTCCGTCTTAGGGACTAGATCACCGGCAGCTTAGCAGGGCAGAGTGCCTCCGGGTCGCAGTGTCCTCATGTTGCTGAGGCCTGAGCTCCCTGGAGGAAGAGCAGCACCGGGGCTGATCCCTGCTGAGGCTGGAAGCCCGGGAGCTGACTGCCCCCAACAGAGGCGTGGACAGCAGTTCTGTCAGCCCCCGCCAGCCCAATTTTCCCATCGTCTCCCAGCCCCCTGGAGCTCTCCCCGCACTGCCCTTGCTGTTTGCTGGGCCCTGACTGACACCCCCTTTCAGGCCCCACTGCGGGAGCAGCACAGCGGCTGAGTGCTGGAAACCCTTCTGTCTGTGGGTTTCCACCAGGAATTTAGAGTCTGAAGGTTGGGACTCTAGGGAACCACCGTCAGGGCTGAGGGCTCTGGAAAGAGGTTCGGAAGGAAGGAGTTAGCGGGAGAGCGCAGGACTCATTCTCCCGGGCCAGACAGAACAACACGTGCGTCACCGTGCAGCTTCCACAGCACGCGTTTGGCGCCTCTCAGTTCCAGAGGCCGGGAGTCCACGGTCATCGTGTGGTCTCCTCGGCCTGGGGGACCTGGCTTGGCTCTAGAAGATGGGATATCCAGGGGGTGCTCTACGAGATGCTGCGAAGCTAGGGTGGCCCCTCGTGCACACACAGCCCCACGCACTGCGTGGGCCTCCACCTCCACCACCGGGACTCTCGTCTCCCTGCAGCTCCATCTGGGGTTGGCACCCTGGCTCTGCAGCCCGCAGACCAGGGATTAGGGCCCAGGGCAGGAGATGGTGGGGGCAGATAGAGGTGTGGGAAGCCCAGAGAGGACTCGGGGGATTCCAGGACAGAGGCTGCGTGGGTGCTAGAGGTGGGGCGGCCGGCCCAGGAAGGCAGCCGTGGCCAGCGCCAGGTTCTTGGAGCCGGATGTTTTCTGCCAGTGTAGCAGAAGATGCCACACCGATTGAGGCCACACGGATGGACAGCTTCCTTGCTGACCACACAAGGTGAGTGTCGGCAGGAAGACCAGGCTCGTGGCTGGGGTGGCCATTGTGGGTCTGTGAAGGGGGCTTTTCCTCCCTGATGACCCCGCTCAGCCTCAATGGACAGGGCGACCCTGGCCTGACCTGCGAGGGGCAGGCGACGCCGGGGAGGCAGCTGTGCGGCCTGCAGGGAACGGGCAGGGTTGGCTCTGGTTTGCTTTCTTCAGTTTGGCTTTGGTTTTGTTTTTTTTTTTTCCTTCAACCAAAACATCTGAGACATAGGAGAGTAAGAAAGCTGGTCCCCCGGGAAGGCCACAGTCCTGAGATCACCCCGGCAGCGACTCGGGAAGCACCCGTGAGAAACGGCAGCCCGAGGAAGTGGCGAGGACAGCCCCGGAGTCTCCCAAAGCCACACGCAGTCACCAGCCCTCAGAATCCTCCACACCCATGGCTGCCCACACCTGGTCCCGACGTATTCCCCGCTGAGAGAACCACAAAAGCCCCAGGACTGCATGGCTGCATGACCCAGCGGGCCTTCTCCCAAGTCCACGCTCCTCTGTCGCCCAGGCTGGAGTGCAGTGTCGCAATGTCAGCTCACCACAGCCCTGACCTCCAGGCGCAAGCCATGCTCCCAGCTCAGCCTCCTGAGTAGCTAGGACTAAGGTGAGCCCCCACACCTGACTCATTTTTGTTTTGTTTTGTTTTGTTTTTTGTAGAGACAGGGTCTCACTGTGTTGCCCAGGCTGGTCTCAAACTCCTGGGCTCACACGCCTCAGCCTCCCAAAGTGCTGGGATTACAGGCGTGAGCCATCATACCAGCCCCAGGTCCTTTTTACACCATCTCAGCGTGTCTATGTCTTAAATAGGAAATATTCAAAAGCCCTTCCCCAGACTAAACGATAAAGTGTAAGCTTTTCGGATTACTTTTACATTTATAAGATTTTGTAGCTACTGATGTTTTATTTTTTGCAATTATCACAGGCCCACTTTCCCAGAGTCTCCCTCGCAGGGGGTGGGGGCAGCAGGAGAGACCCCAGAGGGGACTGCAGAGTCACTGAGAAACCCAGGGGAGGGAGGCCTGGGGTTGGAGGCTGCGGCCACTCCCTGTGGGTCAGGGGCCTCCCTCGGGCCGCCATTGCCTCTGCAGCGCCGAGTTCTTTCTGGGCCATCGCCGCCACTGGTTTCATCTTCCAGTGCTGCCCACTGACTGGGGCCCCAAATGCCCCGACGCCCGCATGCTTTCTGCAGCCATTTCCTTCCCTGGGTGGGGGCAAGCGTAGAGTCAGCTCTTAGAGAGAGGCATGCCAGCCAGCGGCAGAGTGCCAACCCTCCTAGGCCCCCTTGCCCTCCCCGGCCCTCACCTGTCCCTTCCCCCAGGAGCCTTCACCCCTGCCAGCATGGCCTCTGTCCCACATTCGGGCCCTGGCTGTCTGTCACAGCCCACATTCTGGGCTGACCTTCAAAGTGAAGCTGCTGTTTAAATATTTATTTGTCCTTGGAGTGCCTGGACTTTCATTAAGACCCTGAATCAAAACAAGAAAAAAAAAACCATTTTAAAGATGGCTGAAGGCCAGGCATGGTGGCTCACGCCTGTAATCCCAGCACTTTGGGAGGTGGAGGAGGGCGGATCACAAGGTCAGGAGTTTGAGACCAGCCTGACTAACATGGTGAAACCCCGTCTCTACTAAAAACAGAAAAATTAGCCGAGTGTGGCGGCGGGCGCCTGTAATCCCAGCTACTCGGGAGGCGGAGGCAGGGGAATCGCCTGAACCCGGGAGGTGGAGGTTGCAGTGAGCCAAGGTCACACCACTGCACTCCAGCCTGGGCAACAGAGCAAGACTCCACCTCAAAGAAAAAAAAAGATGGCTGAAGCCTGGCAACCCTGTGTTAGCGATGCCTGGGTTCCCATGGCGCCTCCGCCTCTGGGTCGGCCTCGCACTGCCCCCCGGGGTGTTCCCTTCTGTCTGGGTCGGCCTCACACTGCCCCCCGGGGTGTTCCCTTCTGTCTGGAGGCAGGGCTGTGGGAAGCGGGGTGGGCACCAGCCAGGCCTGAGACCCAGCCTGCTGCCCAGGACCCGCAGACCCCGCTAGGCCGTCGGTCCTCCTCACTCCGTGGCCTCCTGAACAGAGCCCCTGCAGGCCCCGCATGGCGACACCTCCAGGCTCTACTCCACAGTAGGGTCAGGGGGCAAGCATCACCTCCCCGTCTCTGGGAGGGACGAGGGTCTGGGCCAGCATGTGCCCGCCCCGGACGGGGAAGGAAGGGGCACCCCCTTCAGTGTGTGGACCCCCAACTCTCCCCTCCGCAGGGAATGCATGTTTTCTGTACAGAAAGAATTTCGCTCACCAGGGACGTTTTGCTGAAACAGCTCCCGAGGGAAGGCGCCTGGCTGGTGCCTCTACGCGCTCTGAGGAGCAGGAGGTAATGTGGGGAGCTCTGTGCTCTCCGATCAATGTATCGGGAAAATAAAAAGGGCTCTAAAAAATAGTCTTTTAAAAGAAAGAAGGAGGCCAGGCGTGGTGGCTAGTGCCTGTAATCCCAGCACTTTGGGAGGCGGAGGCGGGCGGATCATGAGTTCAGGAGTTCAAGACCAGCCTGGCCAATATGGCGAAACCCCCTCTCTACTAAAAATACAAAAATTAGCCAGGCATGGTGGCGTGTGCCTGTAGGCCCAGCTACTCGGGAGGCTGAGGCAGGAGAATCGCTTGAACCCAGGAGGTGGAGGTTGCAGTGAGCCGAGATCACGACACCGCACTCCAGCCTGGGCGACAGAGACTCTGTCTCAAAAAAAAAAAAAGGAGAATAATGAGGCCAAGGGCTGGGCCATTTTCTGAACAAATCTAGTTTTGTGGGCTCCCAGCTGCCCCACTGAGTCCTCCTGGGCCCCTGCGGACACAGCCCCCTCCCAGGGTAGGGGCGGCCAGCCCTGAGCAGTCTGTGTGCTCCCCCACCCGCTGGGCTCTCAGAGCTGCTAGTGTGCCCAGACCCTCCCCAGCTCTCCGACTCCTGACTGGACCCACGATCACCTGCCAGGCCAGCAGGGGGTGGATATCTGCTTGCATTTGCTTTGACAGATCGCCACTCTGCGTGGAGGTGCCAGGAGCGTGACTGACTGGGCATGTGATGCCTATGGCTCCCGCAGCCAGGCCTGCCCATGAAGCGGTGCTGCTGGCTTTCACTGAGGGGTGGACTTCACTGCAGGCATCGCCAGCTGATGAGGACCCCAAGTCCTAAGGCAGAGCCTCCATGTCCACTCCACCTGCCCATGGGAGCTTCGTGCCCAGCGGCGAGCCCAGCAGGACGGCAATCCTGTAGACAGGGCCCCCACCAGTCCTAGCAGCCTATGGTGGCCGAAGATCAAAAGGACAGTGCCAGACTGTCCTCCCGAGAGCAGTGACCAGAGCAGGAGCACTGCTATTTCTGGCCTAAGGCCCATTTTTAGAGTCAATTCATTTTCTGGGCAGACACACAGTCTTTGTCATACACATTCCTACATCACTTTTCTTCAGATAATTCCTTCAGCCAACTTTTCCTCAACTGGGATTCCAGAAAAGAATGAGGCCTTGCAAAATGCTCTGCATGGCTGTTCTGGGCTCACCAAGAGGGGTGGGAGCCAGACCCTTTCTAGGTGCTGGAGAAAGGAGATAGTGTCGTGGCATATCGGGCACCCGGATCGCCGGTGCGAAGGGACACGCCAGCCCTCTCCTCTCAGACAAAAACTAGTGTTCCGCTTGGATTCCCTGAAAGAAGCTGGGTTGCCCCTTCTTACAGTTGGGACTTGGGGCCTGTGGAGGGGAAGGGCCTTCAAGGTCCTGTTGGTGATGGCCAGGCCAGCCGAGAGCCCGGGAAAGGCCCTGTCCTTAATTTGTGCCTTGATGTCCTCCCACCCGGCCACACAGGGGCTTGCCTAAGGCCAGGGGGCTGCAGCAGGCTGTGTTCAACCCGGTGGCCACCATACGCTCCTTCAAGGATCAGCCCCCATGCCCAGTTTCTGCCACTTCCTCTCCGGGCCTGGGCCTGGCAGCAGGCATCCCTTGCCACAGGCAGAGCAGCCCTGCACTCCGGTCCTTTGGAAAGCCTGGTGAGATACCGGGCTGGGCCATGAGCTCGGAGTCCAGCGGCACACGTCAGGAGGCAGCGGCGGCCACCTTGATGGTGGTCCTGACGTCAGGAGCAATCGCAGGACTGCAGAGGGAGTAACCAGCCTGATGCGTCTCCTGATGGGAGGGTGGACCCCGCGAGGGTGTCCCCACCACCCCATCATCATCACCAGAGCCTCGTGAAGCCACAGGATTTGGGGAACAGAGGAACATGGCAGACAGCACTACACACACAGCCAGCAGAAACCAGAGCACTGGCAATTCTACAGGACAAAGGACCAGGTTTCTTGAGCCGAGAAATGACGAGCAGTGGGGGAGGGGGAGGGAAACTCCACATTCCAGAGGGAATTCCGAGTCGCGGCGAGCCTTGGACTTCATACTCAAACCAACCAACTCTGAAACGGGAGACACCCAGGGACATTTCAACACTGTCAGCGGACTCTATCAAAGTATGCATGGCTCAGGTTTTAGGTGTCATGGAGTATTACAGTCATTTTTTGTAAGAGTCCCCATGCTGTACAGCTAGCCACTGAAGTTATTTTTCTGATGAAATAAGGTCAGAGGTTGCTTGAAAAGAATCCCGGAAGCGGAGGGGGTGAGGGAAGGGTTATTATAGGTCAGATGGGGCTGCCACGATACTGCTCCCTCTCGAGTGCTTGATGTTTGGAAAAAGTGCCTGATAAAAAGAGGTATATGGCCACAAATTAACAATAATGACAAAAGCAGGCCTGTCCCTGTGGTGAGGTTACACTCCTTCCCCTCCTCTAACGTGGCCCAGGGGTCAAACAAAGTGAGGGCCACGTCCCCCGGGAGGTGCGGGGGAGGGGAGAAACATGAGTACTTGTCCTTTCAAAATCTCATCTGTTAAAAGTATTTAAGATGCCTATATCTATAATCTATGTCATACTTTACTGTTAGCTAGTCCATTTGACGTGTGTTAAAAATCAATGTCTAAGGCCGGGAGTGGTGGCTCACGCCTGTACTCCCAGCACTTTGGGAAGCTGAGGGAGGTGGGTCACCTGAGGTTGAGAGTTCAAGACCAGCCTGGTCAATATGGTGAAATCCCCATCTCTACTAAAAATACACAAATTAGGTGGACGTGGTGGTGGGTCCCTGTAACCCCAGCTACTGGGGGGCTGAGGCCGGAGAATCACTTGAACCCAGGAGGCAGAGGTTGCAGTGAGCTGGGGTCCCACCAGTGCACTCCAGCCTGAGCAGCAGAGCGAGCTCTGTCGCAAAACAACGAAACACAACAATGTGTGTACATATATCGGGAATGTGCACTCACACTCTTCTGATTATTAAAGGATGGACTATCTTGAAAGCTTGGAGACCACCCTTCCAGAGCCCTGCGCTTGTAGGCCTGAAGCTACGCGCCCCGGCAGACCTCCATGAGCTGTGAGCACCCGTCACCGCGGGAGTGTGCCCCGGACCACCCTGGCTCCCAGCTAGCTCTGACCCCTGAGACTCTTCTGCACATGACAGTCTTCTCACACTGTCTGCCGCCCCTGGGGTCTCTGTGCTGGGTTCTCCACAGGCTGGACTACAGGGCTGCCTTTCCGGTGGTCTTTGGAAAATTACCTGCCAATAGAAAGCCGAGGGTGAAAGGCCTCCAACAGTCTGTCCCAGTGACCCCAAGAGAAACCACAGTGGGGTGCTGGAGGGTCCCCACAGAGGCGCCCCCGACACCGCCGCTGCTCCTCCACCCACATCAGAGCCCTGGGCTCTTAGCGTTTCCTGCTTGGATGAACCTGAAACGCCACTTCCAAAACCCGCGTTCCTGTGGCCGCAAGGGAGGGCCCCCCTCGGGGTCTTTCTCCAGGACCGAAATCACAAAGAGGCCAAGAATCACAACTTTCACACAAAGGACACTTTCTCTGATGGAATCTTCAGATCACACATCACAGAGGCCGCACGCCATCGTCTCTGAAATGTCCCAAAACACGGAAGGAACGTCCCGGGGCCGCTCCGGCCTGTCCCGCGGGTGTGCCGCGTCCTTTCCCAGGTCATTTCCTTCTTCGCTGTCTTTGGCTTGCTCGGGCAGCAGGCTCGGAGAGGTGCGGGACGGCGCGGCGAGTGACCGGCGCGGGCTGAGAGGGCCCCGCCCACTCCGGCCTGGGCACCCCGTCAGCCGCCACCCGCCACCGCAAGGTTGGCGCTCCGCATTTTGTTTTCATTTAATTCATCCCAGGCAGGAGCAGAGGGAAAGAAGCGGAAGGGATTCACAGAAGCAGCCCCAGGCTCGGGTCCAAGGCGCGCGCCAAAAAGCCAACCCCTCTGGGCGCGCAGCCGCCATCCCTCGCAGGGACCCTCAGGACCTGGCCTGCGGTCCCGAGAAGGACGCCAGGCTGGCAGAGGAGCGCACCACCTTCTTTTTAACCCCGGTTGAAAGTCCTGCAGGAGGCCTGGGGCGCTGGGGGTCCCGAGGTTTCCGGAGCCCCCGCCGGCAGGTCCGCCTGCGCAGGGCCGGGCACACGCGCACCGTCCTGACCGCGGGACGCCCCGGAGCACCTGACGTTTCTTCTTGGCCAAATCCCTCCATTCAAAGACAGCGAGGGCTCCGGCGCCACCCGCCCCATTCTCAAAATTCCTCCGTCGGGGCCGGGCCCAGACATCCAGCCAGTGCGAAATCCCCGAGCCTGAGCTTGGCACCTGGAGGCTGCAGAGGAAGTGCCCAGGGGCCTGGGGTCTCACCCCCGCCTCAGGGATGGAGATGGGGGCCACAACCCACACACACCGCACACCACAAATCACACCACACCACATACCACACACACACCACACCACACATCACACCACATATCTCACACACACCCCATACCTCACACACAACACACCACACACCCCATACCACACACACACACCACACACCCCATACCACACACACCACACACCACATATCACACCACATCATATATCTCACACACACCCCATACCTCACACACACACACCACACACCCCATACCACACACACACACCACACACCCCATACCACACACCACACATCACA
The DNA here is from genome assembly GCA_963574635.1 of Cheracebus regulus. Lineage (NCBI taxonomy): Eukaryota > Metazoa > Chordata > Mammalia > Primates > Pitheciidae > Cheracebus > Cheracebus regulus. The sequence continues at coordinate 63,307 of CAUYQU010003853.1, forward strand.
TACCTCACACACACCATTTACCTCACACACCACACACAGATATCACATACTACACACCTCACACACACCACACACCCCCACATATCTCACACCCCACACACATCACACACTACATCTCTCACATATACACAACACACACCTACCTCACACACACTCCACACCCCTCACGCACAACTCATACACACATCACACAGTACATACCTCACACATACACAACATAATACATACCTCACACACCGCATACCTCACACAACCACATGCACTACACACACATCACAACCTACTTCACACACACACTGCATACCTCACACCTATAGTTCACACACGCACTCCTTACACGCAATGCATGCACACCACACACCTCACACGTCCCCTCTCGGAGCCACCTCCCTGCTTCCATGCTGCTGCTCCCGCGAGTCCCCTCGAAGGTGCACACCTCCAAGGCCGTCCACCCTGTTCCAATGTGGCTCTGCTCCCGTAGTCCACCCCACCTCCCCCCAGCCCAGCCCCCACCCTCCCTGTCCCCCAAGACCAGGGCTCTCAGCACAGCCTCTGCTGCCACTGGTCTTGTCCCCCAAACCCACCTTTGCGCCCCAGTGGTGGCTGTGTCTCCCTCTTGCTTCACTGGACAGGGTGGGGCTCCCCAAGCTCCTCACAGCCACACCGGCCACCACCTTCCCCTGGAGGCGTGTCCTCCCTTCCCCGTGTCCCCCAGATTGCCTAGCGCCCACCCTGCCACTCACTCACTGGCTCCCAACCCAGTCCTTGAAGTCGCTGCCTGCACAGCCCTGGAGCTGGCTGTCACCTGCCTGTCCCTCACACTCAGTCCCCCTAGAGCCTGACCCACCATCCGCCTTCCTGCTCCCCCAGGACTTGTGGGGAGGCTGCAAGGGTGGAACAGACCCAAGAAGGTGCAGCAGAGGGGACACGGGAAAGCACTGGAGCGTGTGTGTGTGTGCACGAGCCTGTGTGGTGTATGTGTGCCTGTGTGGTGTGTGTGCACCTGTGTGGTGTGCATGTGTGGTGTTTGTGCCTGTGTGGTGTGTAGTGTATGTGTGGTGTGTGCCTGTGTGGGGCATGGTGTGGTGTGTGTGTGTGTGTGCCTGGGTGTTATGTGGTGTTACGTGCCTGTATGGGGTGTGTGTGCCTGAGTGATATGTGTGTGGTATGTGTGCTGTGTGTTTGCCTGTATGGTGTGTGTGTGGTGTGTACCTGTGTGGTGTGTGTGTGCCTGTGTGGTGTGTATGGTGTATGGGTGGTGTGTAATGTGTGTGGGGTATGTGGTATGTGTAGTATGTAGTGTGTGTGTGGTGTGTGCCTGCATGAGGTATGGTGTGTGTGTGTGTCTGTGTGGCATGTGGTGTGTGTGTGCCTATATGATGTGTGGGGTGTGGTGTATGTGCCTGTGTGATGTGCAGTGTGTGTGTGATGTGTGTATGTATGGTGTGTGGTATGGGTGTGGGTGGTAAGTGGTGTGTAGGATGTGGGGTGCATATGAGATGTGTGGTGTGTGTGGTATGTGCTGTGTGTGTGCCTGTGTGGTGTGTGGTGTGTGCATGTGTGGTGTGCGGGGTGTATATGGTGGATAATATGTATGTGTGGTGTGGGTGGTGTGTGTGTGGTCTGTGGGGGTGGTGTGTGGTGTGGGGGGTTTATGGGGTGTGTGTGGTATGTGTGTGATGGGTGGTGTGTGTATGTGGTGTGTGTGTGTAGTATGTGTGGTGGGAGGTATGTATGTGGTGTGTGGGGTATGTGGTGTGTGTGTGTGTGGTGGGTGGGGTGTTTGTGCTGTGTGGGGTGTGGTGTTTGGCGGGTGATCTGTGTGTGTGGTGTGTGGGGTGTGGGGTGTATGTGTCGTGTGTGTTGTGTGTGTCTGTGTTGTGTGTGTGTGTGTCTGTGTGGTGTGTGGTGTGGGTGATGTGTGGAGTGTGTGCGGTATGTGGTAGATAGTATGTGTGTGTGGTGTTTAGTGTATGGGGTTTGTGTGTGTGTTATGTGTGCCTGTTTGTTGTGTGTGTACCTGTATATGTGGTGTGTGTGTGTGTCTAAGTGGTGTGTGTGTGGTAGGTGGTGTGTGTGTGGCATGTGTGGTGTATGGTATGTGGGGTGTGTGATAGGTGGAGTGTGTGTGGTGTGTGGTATGTGGGGTGTGTATGGAGTGTGGTAGGTGGTGTGTGTGTGGTAGGCAGTGTGTGTGGGTATGTGTGGTGTGTGGTGTGTGTGGGGGTGTGGTGTGTGTGGTGTGTGGTGTGTGTGTTGTGTGGTAGGTGGCATGTGTGTAGTGTGTGGTAAGTAGCATGTGTGTGTGGTGGGGGGCTGTGTGTGGTGTGTGGTAGGTAGTATGTGTGTGTGTGTGGTGTATGTGGGGGGTTTGTGTGGTGTGTGGTGGGGGGTGTGTGTGGTGTATGGTAGGTAGTGTGTGTGTGTGTGTGTGATGTGTGTGCGGGGTGGGGTGTGCGTGCCCATGTGTGCTGGGTAGGACCAGGTGGGGACAGAACCCCAACACGGAGCAGCAACTCCCGCAGGCGGAGGAGACCTGGCCTCTCGCGTCGCTGAAGTCAAGAGAGCTTTTCAGGGTTTCTCAGAAGGACCCTCCCACCCTAGCAGGGCGGGCCACCCAGCACTGGTGGGCTTCGGGCTTCCAGGGTCTGTCACCAGGCAGGGGACAGGGATGGCTGGGGACCCAGCACGGGGATGTTCTGGGCGGCCTGTCCCTCGGAGGGTCTATGCCTCCCATCCAGGCACATCTCTGTGAGCAGGGCCACCAGGCAGGGCCAGGCAGAGCTCAGCCCAGCGCCAGGCAGAGCCTTTGGGCCAGAAGGCCACCCATGACAGCGGCACCTGTGGCTTGGGAGGGTGGAGGGCGCCTTGTGCCATCAGCCAAAGAAGAGGGGAAGGCAGGGGGTCCCGGGGTGGTGCTGCCTGGAGCCCGTGGTCAGCCTGAGGACCTGTGCCTGGGTCCCCGTGGGACTCTCCTCTGCCCTTACCTGGCCATGAACCTGTTCTGTTCGGTGTGACTCAGACAAGTGTGTGACGGATGCGCAGGGACAGGGCCCCACATGGGCAATGCCCACTCCTTTCCCCGCCCGCTCCTCTCCAGGTCTCACGCTGTCTCTCCCCACGCCCCTCCCTGTGGGGAAATTCCTGTCCCGTCTGTCTCCCCAGGGACCCCGGGCCCCACTGCTGTCCTGCCCACGCTGGCCTCTAGTGGGTAACCGTCCATCCCCACTCCTCCTTCCCCTCCCGCTGGTCATCGTGCATGGCATCTCCCAGCCCGGTGTCCTGTTCGCCTTTCTCTCTTGCCTTCCAGCTCTGTTCATGGAGCCCCCGCAGTGGGGACCAGGGACCCTCCTGGCAGATCTGAGGGTCCAGAAAGCAGCAGCCACAAAGCACCGCGGGCCAGAGCCACTGCGCTTGGAGCGGTGAAGCCCCTCTCCCCTCCCCCTCTCCTGAGTCCCTGCGGGTCTCAGGCCACAGCCAGGACAGTCGACAGCCCACAGTCGTCCGGGAAGCACGGGGCTGGCTGCCTAGCACCTCCCGCCACCCGCACCCCTGACCTTCCCATCCCGCCCGGCTCCAACTCCATCTTTACGTCTGGCTGCCGTGAGGCCGCAGCCCTCTGCCCACACGCAGGCAGGAGACTGCCCCTCTTGGCCCTGGCGCTGGCAGGAGGCTTAAACCACGGAACAGCCTGTCCCACCTCAATTTTATTTTATTTCTACTTTTTGAGACAGGGTCTTGCTCTGTTGCCCAGGCTGGAGTGCGGTGGCGCAGTATCAGCTCACTGCAGCCTCGACCTCCTGGGCTCAAGCGACCCAATCACCTGAGCCTCCCAAAGCTTCCCAAAGCGCTGGGATCACAGGCGTGGGCCACTGCGCAGGGGACCCCACCACGGTTTCAGTGAAAGCCCAGTGAACCTTCCACAACCCCTTTGTGTGTGTGTGTGGGGTGTGTGTGTGTGGTATGTTTGTGTGGTGTGTGTATTGGTGTGTGGAGTATGTGTATGTGCCTGGGGTGTCTGTGTGGTATGTATGTGTATGGTGTGTGTATTGGTGTGTGTTTGGCCTGTAGGTGGTGTGTTCATGTGTGTACTTGTGTGTATGTAGGGTGTGTAGTGTGTATGTGTGTTGTTTGTGTGTGTGTTGTATATGTTGTGTGTGTGGTGTGTATGTGTGTGGTGTGTGTTCGTGTGTGTACTTGTGTGTGTTGTGTATGGGGAGTATATGTGTGTGGGCTATGTATGTTGTGTGTGGTATGTATATGTGTGTGGTGTGTGCTCATTTGTGTACTTGTGTGTATGTGGGGCGTGTGGTGTGTATATGTGCGTGGGGTGTGTGTGTGGTATGTTTATGTGGTGTGTGTATTGCTGTGGGGGGAGTGCATGTGTGGTGTGTGTGTGTGGCATGTGGATGGTGTGTTCCTGTGTGTACTTGTGTGTATGTGTTGTGTGTGGTGTGTGTGTAGTGTGTGTATGTATGTGATATGTGTGTGTACTTGTGTGTATGTGTTGTGTGTGGTATATATATGTGTGGGGTATGTATTGTGTGTGGTGTGTATGTATGTGTGTGGGGTATATGTTCGTGTGTGTACTTGTGTGTATGTATTGTGTGTGGTGTGTGTTCATGTGTGTACTTGTGTGTGTGTTGTGTGTGGTGTGTATATGTGTGTGGTGTGTGTTTGTGTGTGTACTTGGGTGTTGTGTGTAGTGTGTATATGTGTGTGGGGTATGTGTGTACTTGTGTGTGTGATGTGTGTGGTGTGTGTGTGTACTTGTGTGTTGTGTGTAGTGTGTATGTGTGTGGGGTATGTGTGTACTTGTGTGTGTGATGTGTGTGGTGTGTGTTTGTGTGTGTACTTGTGTGTGTGATGTGTGTGGTGTGTATATGTGTGTTTGTGTGTGTACTTGTGTGTATGTGGGGTGTGTGGTGTGTATGTGTGTGTGTGTGCGTGTCCTGTTCATGCAGAGAGGCCGCAACCACTTCCCGCCTCCTCCCCCACCCGCCCAGCACGCTGGCACCCCTGTCGACCACGACCCCGAAACCACAGCCCCTGGCTGACCCTGCACGCTCTAGGCATGGGGTGCCCAGCGCCCCAGAGCCCGTTCCGTTTCCACGTGGCAAACCGGGCACATTTCCTCGGAGATAAAGGAAGTGCGTTCACACGTCCCAAAGTCCTTTCGCTTGGGGAGTGCCGACTCGGCCTTCCAGAAAAGACATTTTACGCGCTTCCATCCCACGCAGGCCACGTCCCTCTGTGCCTGGGTGTCATCCCTGCGCGCTCTGAGCCACTGCGAGGCAGCAGCGGCAGCTCCTTAGAGGCCCAGAGCAGAGAAGAAAATGACAGTGCAGAGAAATATTTGAAGAAATAATAGCAGAAAACTTCCCAAATTTGGGGGGACATACCAATTTAAATTTTAACAAGCTCAGCAAATCCCAAATAGACTAAACTCAAACAAAACCATCCCTACTCACTGCAACCTCATTAAAAACTGCTAAAACACATCAACAAAGAGAAAAGTCTTGAGTGAAGCTAGAGAAAAATGATACACTCCACACGGTGAGGCAGCAGGAACTCGCATAACCCGGGATTTCTCAAGGAAAACCATGGAAGCCAGGAAAAGACACAGTGGCTCTTGAACCCATGCAGCTCAGTGAAAACAGCCAGCCTGGGAAAGGCTACGTAACTACACGACTCAATCTACAGAACATCGGAACAGGCAAAACTATGGGGACAGAAGAAAGGCTGTGGCTGCCAGGAGCTGGGAGGAGGGAGCGATGACCTGGCAGAGCGTGGAGGAGTTGTAGGGAGCGAAGCTATTCCGTATGATGATATAATGATGGACACGTGCCCTTACACATCTGCCCCAAGCCAAGAATGTACAACAGAGAGTGACCCCTGCTGTAAGTGATGGACGTGGGTGATAACGGTGTAAGGGTACTTGCTCATCAGCTGTGACCCCGCCCCACACCATGGCTGTGCTCGTAACAGGAGGAAGCTGTGGACAGCGTGTGTGTATTGGGCGGGGTGGGGGAAGGTGGGGGGATGCAGGAATTCTCTGTACCTTCTGCTCAATTTTTCTGTAAATCGGAATCTACTATTTAAAACTTTACTAACTAAACAGAAGTTAGGTGCAAAATAAGCATAGAAATTTTGTTTTGTTTTTTGAGAGAGGGTCTTGCTGTGTTGCCCAGGCTGGAGTGCAGTGGCATGATCTCAGCTCACTGCAGCCTCTGCCTCCCAAGAAAATGGCATTACAGGCACCCGCCACCACACCCGGCTAATTGTTGTAATTTTAGTAGAGACCAGGGTCCCACCATGTTGACCAGGCTGGTCTCAAACTCCTGACCTCGAGTAATCCACCTGCCTCGGCCTCCCAGAGTGCTGGGATTATCGTCGTGAGTCCCTGCGCCTGCTAGCATAGAAAATTTATAAACGAACAAACAAAAAAAAACTCTTAAACAAAACATGGAGGCCAGAAGACGGTGGAACAATACCTTTAAAGAACAAAAGGAAAAGAAGTCACCACAGAATTCTACATCCAGTGGAGACACCCTTCAGGAATAGAAGCAAAATGAAGACATTCTTGGGTAAAAGAACTAGAAGAGAATTCGTCACCAGCAAAGGAAATGACCCCAGAGGCAAAGGCAGCACTTCTGGAATGAAGGAAGAGAAACAGAAGGAGCAGATACCTGGGTAAACAGTTTGTAAATAAATAGTCTCCAAATAAATAAATAAATCCTATTTAAGTCCTATTTTATAAATAAGTAAATAAATAAATCCTATTTTTTCTTTTAAGTCTTTAAAAGTGTGTATGACTATTGAAAGCAAAAACTATACCATCATCTTGGCCAGGTGTGGTGGCTCATGCCTGTAATTCCAGCATTTGGGGAGGCTGAGGTCGGTGGATCACCTGAGGTCAGGAGTTCAAGACCAGCCTGGCCAACATGGTGAGACCCCTGTCTCTACTAAAATTATAAAAATTAGCCAGGTGTGGTGGCACATGCGCCTATAAGCCCAGCTACTCAGGAGGCTGAGGCAGGAGAAGCGCTTGAACCCGGGAGGTGGAGGTTGCAGTGATAAGATTGTGCCATTGCACTCCAGCCTGGGCAGCAGAGTGAGACTATCTCAAATAAATATATACCATCATCTGGTGAGATTTTTCACGTTTGCACACACGATACATGACAACTCACATGCAGAGTCTAAATGCTTTCAAGGTTTCCACACTTCACTTGAAGTCACAAAGTAGGATCTACATAAACTGTGAAAGGCTAGGTTTAGTATATTATAATCTCTAAGCATTCACTTAGAAAAGTTATACAGTCAGCCGGGTGCCGTGTCTCACACCTGTAATCCCAGCACTTTGGGAGGCCGAGGCAGGTGGATCACCTGAGGTCAGGAGTTCGAGACCAGCCTGACCAATACAAAGAAACCTCATCTCTACTAAAAATACAAAAATTAGCTGGTGTGCTGGTGCACACCTGTAGTCCCAGCTACTTGGGAGGCTGAGGCAGGAGAATCGCTTGAACACGGGAGGTGGAGGTTGCAGTGAGCTGAGATCACACCACTGCACTCCAGCCTGGGCAACAAGAGTGAGACTCCGTCTCCAAAAAAAAAAAAAAAAAAAAAAAGATATCCCGTAAAATAAACTCGAAAAGAGATTTAGCCAAAAAGACAATACATTTAAGTGGAAAACGATAAAGTATTAAAATAAGAAAAGGGAGCAGAAGGGACAATCCAAATAAGCGCAAGACCAGATCTCAACACAGCGACATCAGTAATCAGCTACAGGCCAGCGCGGTGCACATGCCATCACAGTCCACAACAGCACTGTGTGTGTCCATAGCAGTAGTGTGTGTCTCACAACAGCAGCGTGTGTATCCACAACAGTAGCATGTGTGTCACAGCAGCGGCGTGTGTGTCTCACAACAGCGGCATGTGTGTCTCACACCAGCATGTGTGTCTCACAGCAGTAGCGTGTGTCTCACAGCAGTAGCATGTGTCTCACAGCAGTAGCATGTGTGTCCACAGCAGTAGTGTGTGTCTCACAGCGGTAGCGTGTGTGTCCACAGTGGTAGCGTGTGTGTCTCACAGCAGTAGCGTGTGTGTCCACAACAGCAGTGTGTGTGTCCACAACAGTAGCATGTGTGTCTCACAGCAGTAGCGTGTGTGTCCACAGCAGTAGCGTGTCTCACAGCAGTAGCGTGTGTGTCCACAGCAGTAGCGTGTGTATCCACAATAGTAGTGTGTGTCTCAGCAGTAGCGTGTGTGTCTCACAGCAGTGGCGTGTGTCCACAACAGTAGCGTGTGTGTTTCAGCAGTAGCGTGTGTGTCCACAGCAGTAGCGTGTGTATACACAACAGTATCGTGTGTGTCCACAACAGTAGCGTGTGTGTCTCACAGCAGTGGCGTGTGTGTCTCACAGCAGCTGCGTGTGTCCACAACAGCGGCGTGTGTGTCTCAGAACAGTAGCGTGTGTGTCTCACAGCAGTGGCGTGTGTGTCTCACAGCAGTAGTGTGTGTGTCCACAGCAGTAGCGTGTGTGTCCACAGCAGTAGCGTGTGTATCCACAACAGTAGCGTGTGTGTCTCAGCAGTAGCGTGTGTGTCTCACAGCAGCAGCATGTGTCCACAGCAGTAGTGTGTGTGTCTCATAACTATCCATGAAGATCATGGTCGTGTTTCAGGAGTGGCAGGACGTGGGGCACCAGGAGCAGGAGGGGGCAGGGATTATGGAGGAGAGACCAAGGCGTGGGCGTGAAGAGAGAGCACCTTCACCCTTAACCCCGTGCCTGCGGGGTCAAGCATGACATCTGAGCCTCCGCCCCAGACTGGGGTATCAAGGCGATCTGGGTGTCCAGGAAGGCTGGGAGCGGGGCTGTGAGGAGCTGAGGGCCTGAGGCCACACTGCCCAAGCACCCCTCCAGCACCTCTATGCGGGTTCCCCCATCCCCGGTCATGGAGCAGCATCTGGGGTCCCTCATCCCTCTGAGGTGGAGCAACAGGGCATGCTTTTGGGGTCTGCTCCTGTGACTCCCCACTTTCCATTGTGAATCACTGTTGGGGCCCCCCCGAGAACACGCCTCATCTGGCCACTGGCTGGGAGCCATGACAGCCAGACCCCCTGCCGGCCACAGACGCAACCATCTGAGAGCTCCTGCCGGGGCCGATCTGTGTGCCTGGGCACATCCCCACCCGCAGGTGTGTGGGACCGGATGACCCGCGGCAGCACCCTGGGTACAAGTACTGCTCTAAACGGGCAGTGTGAGGCTAGGGAGCTGTGCTCGGCCACACTGGGTCCCCAGAGAGTGGCCAAGCCAGCGTGGAAGAGCCACCCTTCCCCCGGTGTCCCAGGAGGCCAGAGGATGGGGCCTCAGCCTAAGAAGCGGAGGTATGTTTAGGGTCTGTCCAGCCCCCCAGCAAGAAGGGCAGTCAGGGAAGGCGGGAAACGTGAAAGTTGAGGGCAGGTGTCCCCAGCAGAACACGGACTCCCACAGAGTACCCTCTGCAGGCCTCAGTCTCCCCCTCTGCGGAACAGCAGGCGGGCGCTGTCTGGCTCCGGACGCTCCAACGGGAAGACGTGTTGTGGGAAGGCTCTGGGTGGGGAGGGGCAATGGGCCTCCTGGAGCTCACTGAGGGACGCTGGAAGGGACAGGGACAGCTCAGATGAAGCCCCGAAGGAGTCCAGCAGTATCCCGGTCCCCTCTGCCATCTCTCCGTCCCTGTCATCCCTGCCCCTGAGGCCAGGGTGCCCCAGGCTCTCCAACCCCACCTCCAGCGAGGGGGCAGGCTCCGCTTCTGTCCAGCACCAGGCGGTTGGAGAATCCGCAGGTGGCTCTGTCCCCCAGGGAGAGAAACCTGCAGACACCCTCCTGAGACAGGCTTCTGGGGCAGGAGATGGGGGAGTGTGGCCCCTGGCAGGAGTGTGAATTGGTGGTGTGGGGCTGGTGTTGAGAACAGAGTCCAACATCGCGGCCCTGCTCGGGAGGCCGGCGCCCAGGGCCTCCGCCAGCTCTGTCCCAAAGAGAACTTGCTCTCAGTCTGGACCCCCCCGGGGGCTCCCTGTGCTCACAGACAGATCCAGGGGGCGGGACGGGGGCCTTCCCATGCCACGTGTGGTTGGATAATGAATGAGGCCCCCAAAAGATCCATCCAGGTCCTAACTGGGGAACTGAGAACTGGGCCTGATTTGGAAGAGGGTCTTTGTAGATAGATGGGATTCAGTCAAGGGTTTTGAGACGAGAGCCTCCTGGATGAGGGTGGACTTGAGATCCGAGGCCATGCTCTTAGAAGAGAAGGGGGAAAGGTGCGGAGACACGGCCGCGTGAAGATGGAGATGGAGTGAAGGGGACACAAGCCGAGACTGCCGGGGCCCGTGGAAGCCGGGAGCAGCCGGACGGGTTCCCCGGGAGCCTGCAGCGGGGGACCCTGCTGACACCCTGATTTTGCAGTCTGGCCCCAGACCTCTGAGTCCACTCTGTTGCACCAGGCCCCCAGTGTGCCTATGGCGGCCCCTTCCTCACGCAGCCTGGCCCTCCTGCGGGGTCCACTCCACTCTCTCCCGCGTGGGGTGGGGACCTTTGTGCTGCCCTCTAAGAACAAGCGAACGAAAGGCCAACGTCCCCCCACAGCAGGACAGGACACATGAGGCCTTTGCTGGCCACACTGGCTCCTGGCGTGACCAGGACAACAGAGAGGAGCCAGGGACGAGGGTGGGGGCGCGTCTGTGGGTCCCAGAGGCTCCAGACCCCCAGGTCAACTGCACAGCCCGCAGGCGGCGCTGCCTGTGTGTGTCCATGCATCTAACCACTTTCTCTCCGGGGCCGCCCCGCCCAGAGTCCCTTTCCTGCCGAGCCCGGGGCTTTCCTGGCAGCTACTCCCCTCTCCCCGGTGTTTGTTCATCGAGGTTTCCCGCCCCTGACGGTTGTTTTGATTTGCTCAGGGCTGTCATGCACCTTCGCCCTGGCTATGTAAGGAGAGGGAGACTTTCTGCGACCGGGAAGCCCGCGTCAGGCCCAGGAGGTACGCCAGCTCTCTAGGACGCTGGCCAAGGTCCCCCGCGCTTGGCTGGATCCAGGCAGCGAGTGAAGGACATGCCGGCATCCTCCTGACCCCAGTTTCCAGCTCTCCCCTCCCCCTGCCCATGGCCCAGGGTCAGAGGACAGGCAGCTGCCTGGCCAAGGGGCAGGGCCGCTTCTGCCCTACACAGTGACAGCCTTGGGGGCCAGAAAGAGTGAGGCCGTGGGGGGACCATGGAAGATAGCCTGGACCTCAATGAGGGCGGATGGCTTGCTGGGCAGTTTCCTCAGCATTGAGGGTTACACGGCAGGTGACCCCGGCCACCCCAGGAGGGGACAGGGAAGGAGCCAGGGCCAGGATGAGGGGCAGGTACCCCGTGGGGGACTGGGGAGGCCGCAGAGCCGCCCGCAGAGTTGCCCCCGCTGGCAGGAGACACTGGGCTACTTACCCCCCCACCTGCCATTGGTCCCTGTCAAGGGGCTCCCAGGGACCCTGACTGCCCAGTAGGTCTGGCCTGGCTGGAGGGAGTCTCCAGGTAGCACTGAGCCATTGTACAGGCTGGAGGGACAGAGGCTGTTTCGGGCGCCCAGGCTTCGGGCTGGGCCACAGCAGCCCAGGAGAGGCAGCTGGAGGCAGAGGGAGACCCGGCTTCTCCCTGGCAGAGCCAGCCACCGGCTGAGCCTGGCTGAGAGGCAGTGAGTCTGTGGGCCTGGCCCTGGACCAGCTCCACGAGGGGCCTGGGGCTCACAGAAGGGCCAGCCCTGCCTGTGAGAGTCAGAGGGAGGCCTGAGACAGGCTGTGGCCAAGTGCCACAGAAGGGGCCCCGTCGTGAGCGCCCCGTGGGCTCTGCAGGGCCTGGAGGCCCGAACACGTTTTGGGTGGAGAGTGGGGGTCTCGGCCTGGGCCAGGCTCCCCATCCCACCCCCAAGACAGACACCGGCCCCCGGTCTGGCCAGGCCCTGCTGCTGTGCTCTGAGCAGCCAGGACATCAGTGCAAGAGGGCGGCTGCCTGTCCCCATCCCCGGAGCGCTCTCGGTGGCACTGGGGCCGCATTCCCTGTTTGTTCTCTGGAGCCAGGAAGCCAGGGATTTCCAGTTCCTGACGGCGGTGGGGGCCGCGCTCTTGTCACTCCCCAGAATGGAAGGCTCCTGCAAGCCTCCTGCCAGGTGAGCGTGGAGAGCTGATCTCAGAGCGGCTGAGGTTAAGGGACAGGAAATGCCGTTACCTAAATGGGCCGACAAGCTGCTGAGAAGCCCGAGAAGAGAGCCTTTCCAGGCCTGGCCCCAAAGAGCTGGCAGGAAAGCGGCGGCGGGGGTCGCAGCCCCAGCAGGGAAGACCAGCTCCGAGCTCCGGCTCCGGCTGCAGCCTGGCCTCCCTGCAGCACCCTCAGCCCTCTGCTGACCCTTCTCCGGCCTCCTCAGGGCTCCCGTACACACTTGTGTGTCTGCAAGGGGCAGAAAAGGTACCAGAACGTCGGAACAAGAGCCCCCACACACAATGGGCAAGCCCTCACTTACGTGTTGCACTCCCAGGGCCCCTGAGACCCTCACGGTTGGCCTCAAAATTCCCATTGCAGACAGACATGGTGCAGCAAGGCTGGCTGTCTGGCTTCAGGCCGACAATCAAAGCAGCAAGTCAGAGTGACTGGGGGCTGACAGACGTGGGCCACCCACAACCAGGTGACTGCTGAAAGCAAGGAAGAAGCCATACAGATACAAGGACTCCACAGTGGGAAACACCATGGCAGGGGCCAGGGCACCTCAATAACAAATGTCCCGTGGTGTCACCTGGGCCCGGTTCAGGATGGCAGCTAGTGAGGCCACGTCACCGGGAGGCCGCGTCACCGGGAGGCTGCATCATTGAGAGGCTGTGTCACCTCGAGGCTGCGCAGAGTATTGAAGGAGGAGAGGAACATGGAGCTGGTATGGACCGAATGAACTGCCAAGAGCTGCCGTCAAAGCTGAGAAGTTCCCAGGGGCTCACCTAGAGTTTCCAGGGCACTGTTCTAAAGAGAGAAGGCTCAGTGCCTGGACCGCTGAGTTTTCATCATTCATCAAAACCTTTCCCATGGAATTCCTCGGCTGGCCCAAGAAGGCTGGTTACAGTGACCACACAGGGCTGCAGTGGAGTCTAAGGACTGCTCAGGGCGGCACCTACACCTGGGGAGTTACGGATGTCAGGCCCTGCAGGGAAGCACCCGTAGCGGTCTCCCCCAAGGTAGGACTACCGCCCTTCACTTACGGCACACCGGGGCCTGGAGTGTCAGAGAAGGGCCCTGCTCTCAGAGGCAGCCAGGTGGGCCGTGCACACAGCCAGAGAGAGAGCCCTCGGGGGAGGGGGTTGCTGTGACTCTTGCACCCCCACTTCCTCACGTCCTGCAACCTCGCTAGAATCTGCAATAAAAGCTACCCAGCTTTGGGAAGCTGAGGGGGATCACTTGAGGCTAAGGAGTTTGATTCCAGCCTGGGCAACATGGCAAGATCCTGTCTCTGAAAAAAAAAAATTAGACAGGCATGGTGGTGTGTGCCTGTGGTCCCAGCAACTCAAGAGGCTGAGGTGGGAGGATCACTTGAGCCCTGGAGGTCGAGGTTGCAGTGAGCCATGATCCCACCACTGCAGGTCAGCCTGGGCAACAGAGTAAGACTCTGTCTCAAAGAAAAAGCAACAAAAAAGCCACGAAAACTGCTTTGGGTGTGGCCGCTGCAGGCCCCTCTCTGCATCTAGCAACATTGCTTGGCCCTTGGAACGGAGCAAGAAGGCAAGTTCCAGGCCCAGATGCCACAGGATGGCGGAAGCGCTCACAAAATGAGAGTGCCTTGCTAGGGGACACCAGAGATGGGGTAATTTATAAAGAAAAGAGGTTTGATTGGCTCCGATTCTGCAGGCTGTACAGGAAGCATGACACTGCATCTGCTTGGCTTTGGGTGAGGCCTCAGCAAGCTTCCAATTATGGCAGAAGGCACGGGGTGCCCACGTATCACACAGCAAGAGCGGGAGGGCAGGGGTGGGGGAAGGTGCCACAGACTGTGTACAGCTCTCTGGAGAGCTCACTCACTGTCACAAGGACAGCACCAAGCCAGGAGGGAGCCACCCCCACGACCCAAGCTTCTCCCACCAGGCCCCACCTCCAGCACTGGGTACTCCATCCCCACATACCATCCGAGCGGGACATCCAAGCTATATCACCCTCTTCAACATCGAGGAGCAGAGGCTCCCCACTGCGTGCTGCTCAGAGCAGCCAGAGACCCACCCCAAACGAACAGGAGTAACAGGGCCAGGGCAAGGTGGGACCAGCTTTGGGCATGTTCAACAGAGCCCTGCAGCTCTGTAATGTTTTAGTTATTACAGTTAATGCATCTGGTCACGGTGGCTCATACCTGTCATCCCAGCACTTTGGGAGGCTTTGGTGGGCAGATCACCTGAGTTCAGGAGTTGGAGACCAGACTGGCCAACATGGCAAAACCCCATCTCTACTAAAAAAAATACAAAAATTAGCTGGGCGTGGTGGTGCATGCCTGTAATCCCAGCAACTCGAAAGGCTGAGGCAGGAGAATCACTTAAACCTCGGAGGCGGAGGTTGCAGTGAGCTGAGAGCATGCCATTGCACTCCAGCCTGGTGACAGTGAGTGAGACTCCATCTCAAAAATAAAAATAAAATAAAGTTAATGTAAGAATAAAGGGAACTTTGAAACGCATTTTCTTATCATTTAAGGCTTATCGGTGTAACTACAACTCCTCAAACCATTAAAACCATACTCAATGATTTAGGGTGAGTGATTCTTCCAAACACCTTAAATTTCTTGAAAGCAAACAAAACACACAAACATATAAAACGGGTTCCACACAGTCAGGGTTTACACCATTTTTTATTTGTTTCCACGCTTGTGTAAACCATCGTAGCTTATAACTCTGCCTGTTTTGAAGGCTTCTTGGAGTTTAAGTAATATTACACTGATCCTTTGCTGGAGTTACAGAAGCCCTTTGTGACCCTAAGGAAGAATGTTACCTCTTCAGCCTAATGGTGATTATGGGATAAATAATCCACATATTGACTGATTTTGAACTTTAAAAAAAATTTTTTTAGACACGATCTCACTCACTCTGTCACCCAGGCTGGAGTGCAGTAGTGCGATCTGGGCTCACTGCAACCTCCGCCTCCTGGGTTCAAGCACTTCTCCTGCCCCAGCCTCCTGAGCAGCTGGGACTACAGGTGCGTGCCACCACAACCGGCTAATTTTTCGTCTTTTTAGTAAAGACAGGGTTTCACCATGTTAGCCCAGGATAGTCTTGATCTCCTGATCTTGTCATCCGTCCGCCTCGGCCTCCCAAAGTGTTGGGATCACAGGCGTGAGCCACGGTGCCCGGCCCTCATCTATCTTTTTCTAATCAATAGACCAGATTTCTCCTCTTGTTTCCGTGATGGATTTGTTCAGGACAGGACAGCAGTTTTTTGCCGGGTCTCACAGTCTCTGCGTGTCTGGGTGCAGTTCAGCACATGCCCCTCTGCCTGGTACACCAGGTGTTTAGACCTGGAGGCTGGCTCTCGTCCCAGCTGGTCCCAGCAGAGCCACGCGATTCCCAGCACGTCCCTTCTGGAGGTGCACGGCATCTGGTTGTCCCTGTCCTATGATTAGATCGATTGGGGGGCATCTACGGCCAGCCTGCCCCTCATTGTGAAAGCCCCTGACAGCTTGTCACCTCCTCATTTCTGCAGCCATTGAGGACCAGTGCCCACATCTGAGATTTCACTGGAAGTTGCAAAATGGCAATATTTTAATTCATTCTTCATTAGCTAGCTTTCTATAAAGAACTTTCCATCATCAACTCTTTGTTTGCCAGGACAAGTAAGAAACATACTTGATTCTGTCTCTTTTTGAGTTTTCAGAATAAGGTGGTCCCCGAACTCCTTCAAGGTGAAGGAGTTATTATCAATTAATCACCTTTTTAAAAATACCCAGGATAGCGAGCAGCGGCACGGGTCAGGAGCAGAAGGCAAGTTGGCAGGGGGTGAGGGAGCCACGTCACAGAGGGAGTCCCAGCAGGAAACCGCTCCACGGGAACCTGAATGAAGCCAGGGCCTGAGCCTTGCAGGAAAGGGAACATCACGTGTAAAGGTCCCACAGCAAGAGGACCTGAAGATGGAGGTGTGGGACAGGTTACCGGGCACAGCAAGGGAGGTGGCTGGAGCCTGCAGGATGACACACGGGGCTCTCATCTCGGTTCCTGCTCTGCCTGCACTGGAGCCGCTGCCAGGGGCACAGAGAATTTGAGGGGGAGGCTTTCCAGGAAAATCCAGGGGAGTGAGAGACACAGAAGTTGAGGGTCCTTCAAACGGTGACTAAAATGACAGCTGTGCAACCTAAACCAGAGAAAGGGAAGGCCAGCGCAACAGCACCCCAGGGCCATCGGAAACCAGCACTGTTGCCTTTTCTGTGCCCCTGGCCCTTCTGATGTGTCAGCTGGTGCCCCGCTGGGTGGGAAGAGTTTACAACCCACATTTGCATGTTAACAGGAACTTCCTTGAGGCAATTTCCTAAAGCAAAAGAGCAGCTGTGGTGTCAACAGCAGCCACCCATAGGCATCATCGCCTTAGTCCAACTGCCAGCCCCTGAGCCACTGTGTCCCCTCTGGAGAAGAGGAAGCCGAGGGTGAGGGCTGAGCGGCACGTCCAAGATCCCACTCAGCAGCTGGAGCCCAGCCAACCTCCTCCAGTGGCCAACACATCCCGGGGACCTCAGCAACCCCTGCCACCACCCTAAGCACCATGGCCCGGCCCTTGGGTGGCCGTGTAGTGTCTCTGGCTTAAAGAGAAGGCGGGGCCAGCAGCACAGCTGGAGGAACCAACCATCAGCAGAGACCCTGGGGCCCCCCCAGCCATCGCCTAAGGGAGGATCTTCCAGACGGGACGAGCTGGCCTGAAGACTCTGGCCAGGGCTGCAGGGAACAGGGTGCCCCCTCCCGGAAGCAGGCTCAGCGCTGCCACAAGGCACAGGACGGACTGCCCCGAGACGCCGCCATGCTCCTCCTGGTCCTCCAGTTACACAGCCTCCCCGGATGTTTCTAACAGAACAGGTGTGCTTGTTTCTGGGGCTCCCCCTGCACGGGAGCCCAACAAGGGCCGGCAGGCCACTGGGCTGTCTGGGGAGGCCGTGCTGCCTGTGGGTGACATTGATTTGCAGTGCAGGGGCACAGGGTGAGTGTGGAGCAAGGATGACCTGTGAGCTGCCAGCCCGAGCAGCAGCCTGGGCCAGAACTGCACGCTGGAAAGCCCCTTCAGTTAAGGTGGTCTCTCCCCCAGCCAACTTCCTGGGGCCCTGATGGTGGTCAGCCTTCCAAGGTGTAGGTCTCATACCAACTCTGCATCCAGCAACTTTGCGTTGGAAGCTGGAAGCCCGCCCGCTGCTGGGGGGCAGGGCAGGACTCCTCCCGCCCCAAGAGTGGCTGCTAGCCACTCCCTCGCACACCCAGGCCGGTGACTCCATCAAGCCTGATCCTGATCACTGAGTGTGGCTGACTTTCTGAGACCCTAGGGAAAAACTCCAGGGCGACCCTTACGCTTTGTAAAGGGCAAAGAGGCCTGCGGGTGGGGACGGGGGAGAGGTTTCTGCTGGGTCGTGCCTGGAGAACAGGTCCGAGGCCGAAGGACCCCTAGGGCCGTCCTGGGTCAGAGTGAGGGGGATGCACAGCCCTCAGGACCCACCGGGGAGTCCAGCGAAGTCCCCAGAAGGTGGTCACCGTGAGCCTGTGGTCCACAGGGCCAGACTGGCACACATTGTGCGTTCTCCCCCAGAAAGGCGGTTCCAGCTCCTCCTGGGCTCCTCCTCCTCCTCCCCAGCCTTCTCTCTCTCCCCCGCCCAGCAGCTCCCGTCTCCCACACACACAGATACAGCACTGAGTGGCGATGACTCTGTATTTCCTCATCGTGTGATTGTCACAGTGACTCACCCACCTGGGGATACTGGGTGACGGGCAGGGTTTGCCCTGAGCTCCCGAGCGAAGCTGATTCAGAATAGGAAGGCATGGCCACCAGGCTATTAGCAGGATGTCTGGCGTGGGCCACCCAGCTGTCGACACTGACACCCAGGCCGCCCCAGCAGGTGGCCACAGGGGGACGTGTGTGGACACAGCATTTCTCAGAACTCGACCTTCTGAAAAAGGAGTTTTGCAGTGAAGAGCACAGGGTACCCACCGGGAGAGGACGGAGGTGCTTCCATCAACCCACTGATGGTTTGGGGAACAAAGCCGAAGTGTGTTGGGGCAGGGGTCAGACCACCTGCGTGTCCGTGCTGCTGGAGGCCTGGCTGCGTTCATGAGCCTCTCTCCGCTCAGATTCACAGCAGGACCTGCCCCCGACAAAGGACTTTGCCTTGACTGAGCTCCTGAGCACCAAGCAGCTGACATCTGATTCTTGCGACACTGTGCAGCAAGTGTGGTTACAGCCCCATTCTATGCCCAGAAAGTTCCGCGTCAGACAGGCAGATGCAGTGACCCATGGGGGAGCAGGGCAGAGCCCGCTGAGGACCCCTCCTGCCTAGCTTCCCATCATAGGGCGCTGCGGCACTCCCAGCTTCTCCCTCCAAAGGGAACGAATCACAGAGAAAGCGAGAATGTGCATTTGCCCCTGGCTGGCACCTGCTTGTGAAAAGGAGACCAAACTCCTTGGCTCAAATCAGGACTTCGACCGGGGCCATCCCAGAGGCCACCTCGCCTGGACAAATGCAAGTTTCCCATCCAACTGGGAGAAGGGCAGATGCTTGCTTGAAAGAGGGGTCTGTCCGGGGCAGACTAGCCCACCTTCCAGGGGCAGGGCAGCAGCTCTCCCTGAGATTCTGGCTGAAACCAGAATTTTTTGACTAGGCTGTGGAGAAAACACAAACTGAGGGGTCTTTCAGGAGCAGTGAAATTTCACAATAATTCAAATCTGCCACCAATTGCCTTGGCTGGGATCCAGCTACTGAAATCCAGAGACATCTACGAAACACCACTAATGTGAACCTGCTGCCCAAACTCCAGCTCAATCCCTTGTCCTGTGGAGCAGGGACTCCCAGGAGTGGTGCTCTGTAGCCCCAGAGAGCACCCCAGGTCAGCCAGCTGACAGCACCCATCTCTCTCTCTAACACACACACACACATGCACACACGCATGTGTACACTCACTCATGCACACAGCACTCCCCTGCCACACACTGTATCACTCACACATGCTGACACGCAAAGGCATCCAAATTGGAAAGGAAGAAGTAAAATCATCTCTGTTTGTATAAAGAAAACTAAAGATTACACACATACACACACACACACATGTTAGAACTAATAAATAAATTCAGCAAAGTTGCAGCATATAAAATCAACCTGCAAAAATCAAGCTCATTCCTATACACTAACAAATGGCAACCCCAAAAAGAAATTAGGAAAACAACTCCATCAAAGTGAACGAAACACTTAGAAATTAAACAAGGAGGTGAAAGATTTCTACAGAATGTTGCTGAAAGACATTAAGAAGACATTAAAAGACACCCCATGTTCATGAATTGGAAGACTTGATATTAAGATGTGAATACCACCCAAAGCAATCTACAGATTCAACGCAATAACTACTAACCTAAATCCAACAGCATTTTTTGAAGAAATTTTGAAATCCCATCTACAGTTCATATGGAATTGCAAGGGGCTCTTAATAGTCAAAATAATCTTTTTTTTATTCATTTTTTTTTTTTTTTAGAGACAGGGTCCTGCTCTGTCACCCAGTCTGGAGTACAGTGGCACGGTCACAGTTCGCTGCTGCCTCCACCTTCTGGGCTCAACTGATCAGCTTCCTGAGGGCTGGGACTAAGGGCATAGGCCACCATGCCGGCTAAGTCTTTTAAATTGTTTATTGTAGAAACAAGGTCTCTGTGTTGGCCAGGCTGCTCTCAAACTCCTGGCCTCAGGCAATGTTCCCACCTCAACCTCCCAAAGTGCTGGAATTATGGGAGGAAGCCACTGCAACTGGCAATCAAGGCAATCTGGAAAGAAGAATAAAGTTGGAAGACTCACACTTCCATATTTCAAAACTTACTAGAAAGCTGCAGTAATCAACAGAATGTGGTACAGGCATAGAGATAGACATATGGACCGGTGGAATGTAATAGCCCAGAAATAAACTCCTGCATATACGGTCAGATGATTTTTGGTGAGAGTACCAACACCATTCAATGGGAGAAGGACAGTCTTTCCACCGAACAGTGCTGGGAAAATTGGAACTCCATTTACACTTTTTATAAAAGAGTGAAGCTGGATCCTTACCTTACACCGTATATAAAAATTAACTCAGCCGGGCATGGTGGCTCACAGCTGTAATCCTAACACTTTGGGAGGCTGAGGTGGGAGGATCACTTAAGGCCAGGAATTTGAGACCAGCTTGGGCAACACAGTAAGACCCCATCTCTATAAAAAAATTAAAAATAAGCCAGGCATGTTGGCGTGTCTATAGTCCTAGCTACCACCTGGACACGTGGTCCAGCCACACAATGGAATATTACTCCATTTTCAAAAGTAAGGAAATTCTGAAACACGCTTCAACATGGATGAGCCTTAAGGTTTAAGATAGTAAAAAAAAAAAAAAAAAAAAAAAAAATTTTTGAGATGGAGTCTCGCTCTGTCACCAGGCTGGAGTGCAGTGGTGCGATCTCAGCTTGTTGCAACCTCCACCTCCTGGGTTCAAACGATTCTCCCACCTCAGCCTCCCACGTGGCTGGGGATACATGTGGCTGCCACCATGGCCGACTACTTTTTTGTGTTTTTAGTAGAGTTGGGGTTTCATCATCTTGGCCAGGCTGGTCTCAAACTCCTGACCTCAAGTAATCTGCCCGCCTTGGCCTCCCAAAGTGCTGGGATTACAGGCATAAGCCACCATGCCCAGCCATGATGGCAAAATTTGTGTTGTGTATTTTACAGTAATAAAAACAAATATGCCAAAGTCCAAAAAATTAAAGGTACAGTGGCCAGAGGAAGAAGGGCCCACCCTGGGGTTGGCACTGAGCTGCCGTGGGCGAAGACCCCGTGGTGAGCGATGTGTTCTAGCTGGTGGAGTACGGGGTGGGCAAAGGCGACAGTTCCAGCCCCGCCACCCAGGCTGCCGGCTCTCATCCACCCAGCTGGGAACGCCTGCTCACTCTGCAGGAATGCGCCACAGCTGCTGCTCACCCCCCGTCTGTGACCACCAGCAAATGGTTTGCTGGTGCTAAGCTGTGGCCTCAGCCACCTCAACAGGGCCCGGTCTGGCCGTGGAGACGTTCCCCAAGTTCCAGTCATTGTCAGCTGCCGGGAACACTCTGTGGTACTGAATCAGCCCGCTGGAGTCACAGTGTGGAAAGGTACCTGAATGAGGGCAGCCTCGGGACAGGAGAGCTTTCTGGAACACGGGGCAGGAAGGCAGCCTGGACCTCGAGACAGCCATGGGCCCGGGCCCGGCCCCCGGGAGCAGCCTAGCATCCTCCTCCCAACACCCCTGCTCCCAGGCGCCACGACAAGGGGCCAGAGGAGCCCCAGGTGGCCCGGATCCAATTCCTCCATGGACCCCTGGGTGGGGCTGATGCAGGGACCTCCCAGAAGCCACTGCTGTCTCCATCAACACCTAGACTCAGGCCCGTCTGAGAACCCGAATTGGGAAGTCACCTCCGAGGTGATGGGGTTAACACTTCCACGTGGTGGATTAACATCTGCTGTTATGAACTTCACCGTAAGCATATACTGTGCCTTAAGACGTTAGCTAATGAGAATACAACAAATATATACTTTTAAGTGTACACATGCACAAATTGCTGGGTGTGCAAACGTTTTTTACATTTCACACAAAAGAACTTGGTGGCTCGTGGGCTGGAAGACGAGGCCCTCTGAGTCCTGTTGGGAGCGTGGGTGTGATCCTCGGACAGAGCCCTCAGCTGACAGGGGAGCAGGACAGAGGCCCTTCTGCCAACAGAGCCCTGACAGGGGCATGGGACAAATGGCCCACCCGCGGAGGGCCTGGAAGGGCAGGCCAGGAGCAGAGGAGGTCGCTGTCTAAATAGGAGGCGCTATTCTTGGCGCCCACGTGTTCTCGTTGCCCACAGAGCCCAGAGGGCAGCTCCGGACACAGCCAGGCCTGGGGGAGGGGCAAGGCTGGTATTGTGGGAGAGGGTGGCCAGAATGCCACCAGCCAGGACTGACGCAGGGCGAGGACAGGTGGCCAGGCCTCCTCCCGCCTGTGACCCTCCCTGTCCTGCCCACTCGCCCACGGAACCACAGGAATGTGCCAGGGATTCCAGGAGATGCTGTGCCCACCCTGCGCCTCTCCATCCCTGCGTCCCCCCACCAGGGGGTGCCAGGGCCTGTCCAGGGGTCCCAGATCCAGACTTTCAAGGTCTGCAAATTGCAGGATTTGTCATAACAGGAGGAAGGGAAGCTTCCAATGTTGTCTTCCTGCATTTCTGAGCCACTGAGGACTTCAGAATCAGTTAAAGGTAGTGCAATCCACCCTCAAATCACTCACTTTTCCAAAAATTGAGGCCAGCTGGGGGGTGTCTGGGATGCAGCAGAAATCACTATGGGGAAGTCAGTGCTGTGACAACAGCCCAGGCCTGATCCCTTCCTGCCGCCACCTGCTCACACACCACAGACACAACACACTTAGACCCCACACACCACACATGCACACATACCACACACCACACACTTATACTCCACACATGCCATGCACACATCACACAACACAGACACAACACACTTATACCCGATACATGCTATGCACGCACCACACATGCACACTCACAAGTGGGTTCCAATTCGGTTTTAACTACGGCCCATTCCGTGGCCTGGGGTAAATGACTCCACCTCCCTGGGCTGCACTTGAACTGCAGCATGGGGTGTGCTGGGGGCCCCACAAGCCTGCAGGAGGGCATGCCCAGCATCTCCACTGTGCAAATGTGCAGTGACACACAGGTCCTGAGAGGGCAGTGGGAGGCTGGTGGGGGCCCCGGGGCTCTCTGAGCACACACACACAGTGGCACATGCTGGTGGGGCCGGTGGGGAGCAGGCTGGAGGCGCAGGCGGCCACCCTCCAAGTGGCTGGGAAAGAATGTCTGTGTAAACATGGCAGGAGTGGCGGCCTCTCCCACGTGGGGGGACGCAAACTTGACCTCTCTCTGCTGCCCAGAGGCAGTGAGGTCCCATCTGCCCTTGCTCTTTGTCCTGGAGCCTGGGGTGGCCAGTGGGCTATCCCCTGGGGCTAGATCAGAACTTCCAGGGAACAAATAAATTACCCACCTCTGCTTGTTGACCTTCCCCAACCCTCCCTAGAATGCCTCCAGGACAGGCTGATTCCGGAACCTTCCCAGGGTGGAACCTGGAACCAAGATCCTTTCAAAGAGCAGGAAAACCTTGGCCCACGGGTGGAGTTTTCCTTCTGTTTCCAAAGCCCTGATGGCCAGGCCTGAGACTGTGGCCTATTTGAATCTTAAAAGCAAGCTGTCAAGGAGGCCAGCCTCCACCCCTCCCACCGACCCCTTTTGGTCTAGACTTGCAACCGTGTGTGAAAACCAGCACTGTCTGCTCAAGGAGAACACAACCAGATGGAAATGGCTGACGCTGAAGCCCACGGGGCGTGCCAGGTAATTACAGAAGCATTTGAGGGGTCAGGGCCGCCCTAGACACACCGCCTGGCAGTGATTCTCAGGCGGCACCAGCTCTCCCTGTGGCCTGAGCGGGGGTCCGGCTGAGGAGACCACCACGCTGGTCACCTTAGGCAGCGACGCTGGACAAAGAAAGCAACCAGTAACCACAGTCCTCTGTCCTGGTTCACAATGCTTCTTGCCTAAATACCCACATGTCCGCTGGAAGACTTGGGTGCATTTTGTCTGTACCAAGAACAGTCGAGAAGTTGGGTTTGTGGTGCTTCCCACCACAGCAAGCCCCTGGGCTGCAGGGGGGGCCATTAGCCCCGGGCCAGGGCTCTGCCGACACTGCAAAAACTGGTGCCTGCTGCAGGTGGAGCAGCTGGGAGGCCTCCCAGCTCGCCTTCCCAGGGATGCAGGCTCTCATTTTCCACCCTGGCTGCCATCCCCTTCCATGACCTGCATTTATGAACGGCCAAGTCCAACGAGTGCCGTCACCCTCCCACTCTCTCCAAGGAGCCTGCTAGGGGGAACGCCACCTTGTCTTTCTAAAGAGCCGCATCTACAAGCAAAGAGAAATGTGTGTGGAGTGTTCCAAAGTGCCAGCTGCCGGGCAAGGAAAGGTCCCTCACATCTCCTTTTCGAGCTGCCGAAAATGCAGCTCCGAGATCCCATGTGAGCATGGTACTCAGGAATGTGCTGTGCCCTCCGCGGAGCCAGACTTCAGCCTCCTGAGCAAGAGCAGAAGGTGGCGAGGGGGTGGGCGGCAGCCAGGGGCAGGCGCGGCATAAACAGATGAGGATCTGAATCCACCTGCGGGTCCCTCGGCCCTCGCAACCCCTGCTGCAGGTGTGCACAGCTGGGCACAGGTGCACAGCACGCAAAGCAGTGATACATGCCACCAGTCAGCCCTGGAGGCCAGGGTGGCACCTTCCCCGAAGAGCAGAGGGGGCTTGAGGGGCTGCCCCAAGAGAACAAAGCAGTACAGACCGGCAGCTCCCCCGGCAGTGAACGGCGCTCTCTGCAAATGTTCTCTGACACAGCAACGTGCCCAAACCTTTTCCTAACTCAAGTTTACAAATGTTTTCTTCTAGAAATGTAACAGTGTTAGATCACTTATGTAGGCCTATAATCTATTCAGTCAAGGCGCTGGGCGCAGTGAGGACGCAGTCGCACGTTTGTGCTAGTGGATGCCCGACGGTCCCTGCTTCTGTTGAAAAGACTTCCCTTTTCCACTGAATTGTCTTTGCATCTTTGCTGGAAAGGTGTCTGTGTATTTGTGGGTCTATTTGTGGACTCCCTGTGTTCCACGGACACATTGTCGATCCTGATTTCAGCACCACACTGTGACTATGGTAGGTTTACGGTAGGGAGGCCTTGCCCTCTGGCCCGGAGTGTTGATGGCGGCTGCTCGCAGGCCGCGGTGCCAGGGACTGTGTAGGCAGAGGGACCCCACTGGCCCACTCTGCACCTTGGGCGGCCTGCTTCTGCTTCCACTTCCTGCCACCTTTGCTCCACAAGGTCACAGCCCAGGAGACCAGGCAGGCTCCCCCAGGTTCACGTCCAACACCCAACCCAGGTTTCTAGAGAAACTTCTTGAGGAAACTCCCAGCTTCTCCGGCTTCCTTTGTTCCCAGAACCGGCAGGGAGCAGAGACAAGAATCATGAGCCTCCTAGCAGCGTGGACCCTGGGGGACACCACAGCCCTGCTGTGCCTCACATTGCCCAGCCACAAACCAGGACAAGTCCCCTCTCCCTTCTTACATCCTGCCCTCTGTTCTGGAACCTTCCAGAGAGAACGAGCCCAGAGCCTGCAGAGCCTGCGTCACCCAGAACCCCCGCCGGCTGCACGGGAGATTCCTGCACAGTTCTCTGGCTGTGGTGTGAGGAGTGTTGGAGGCTGCAGGAAGACTGAGGGCCTCACCTGCAGAGAAAACAAGAAAGGAGGGGTGCTGCCTGCCACGAGGTGGCCCTCAGCCTGCCAGTGCCAGTATCACAGGGGATCCCATCCGCCCGCCCACCCTGGAGCTCGCCCGGCCTCCGTCTCCCCATCTGCCTCATGGTATGGCGACCATGCCCTCACCCAGTTGCTCTGAGGATAGAATCCAGTCCACCAAAGCCTGGTGCAGGTGCACAGAGCAGAGACGCTCAGAACACAGGCCAGGCAGGCAGCCCCTGCCAGAGCCAGGCATTTGTTCACACACGTCAGCTGTTCTCGGGGAGGGCAGGAGACAGGCCCCGGTGCTCACAGATGAGGGGAGCAGCCGGGATGGAGGCTGTGGGTCCCCCATGTGGCGGGACCTCTGTACTCGGGCCTCCCCGTGGTGAATAACAGGAAACCACAGAGGAACACAGAGTGGCAGTTTCTTCGGGATCAACCTGCGCATCCTCCCTGCCTTTCTCTTGGGATCTCAGGGCTCAGGTGAACTGATGCCATCCTCGGTTCATCATTTGTTCACATAAGGATTCTTTGTATTTTCATTCGTTCATTTTAATAACATGATAAGTGCTTGTGAACCGACCCCCTGGAAGAACTAGAACAGCAAGAGAAAGCAACCCACGTGCTTCCTTCCCTCCCATTCCCCGCCCCCAGCAACAACCTCCATCTGGAGTTTTATCCTTCTCTTTTTTCTTAAAAAAGTTTTGCCATATACACACACACTTCCCTGAAAACACGTGGCTCGCTGTGCTTGTTTCTAAGCTGTATGGGACAGAGTCACACGGAGAGTCTTCAGGACGAGCCTGTCACTCAGAAGTGCCAGTGCTGCTGCTGTGGCCTTGGCTCGCCATGGCCGGAGCTGTGCAGGGTTTCAGCGTGCAACGCGCTACATTGAGCTCCTTAACTCTGGGATGGCACTGGGCTGTGTCTGGCTTGGGGCTGCTCCCAACAAAGCTGCTGTGAGGTGTGAGTACATGCTCCAGCTTCTCCTGGGGGCACCAAGGGGCACCTGCTGTAGAAAGGGCACATGATGTTCAACGTCACACACAGGGCCACATGAGCCTCCCAAATGTTCAGACCACAGCTCTCCCAGCAGCACTGGTGAGAGCCTCACCCCCTCAGCCTCCACAGGTTGGACTTCCGAGGTTCGGCCAGTCTGGTGGGTGCAACCAGGTTTGCGTGTCCCTGGAGATGAATGAAGCTGACCATCTCTTCCCATGCTTGTCAGCCAAGGCATTGAGAAATGCCTCTAGTCACGTATGTATGTTTCTCCATTGGGTTGTGGGTCTTTTTCTTACCGATTGATAGGATTCTTTATTTTTTATGTAATTATCCAGTCAATTTTAGGCGCTGTAAATATCCGTCCCCAGTTTGTGGCTTGTCTTTTAAATTTCTTTCAAGTGGTTTATGAAGCATATGTTCTTCACTGGTAAACGTTCACCCTTTCCTCTTTGGTTGGCACTCCTGGCCCTTGCTGAAGGCTCCTTGCTGCTGCAGGTCCACGGCTATGTGCCTGGTGCCCTGCTCTGGGGAAAGGCAGCCTGGGCCGCCACGCTCCTGCCGGGTGTGCCGGCTCTTCCTTCGTGGGAGAAACCCTCTCAGAGACGCACCACTGGGGAGAGGGGTGCCTCCTGCTCATGACTTAGGACACACCCCAAGCTCCAAGGGACCCATCTGCCCAAATGACAATCACAAAGGACACCTCTGTGGGGGTCACTGACCTCACAAGGTGGGGAGGGGCCTCAAGGTACACCCCACAACAAACTGAACAAATGCAAGCTGGGCCCAAATGGCAGGGTTCTCCAGTGTCCCACAGAGGACTGGGGCACCCAGCACTCAGGAGGCTGGTGTGCACCAAAGCCTGGTCTCAGGAAGACAGAGCACTGGGAGGGGAAGAGCTGGCCAGACTGTGGTGACCGCAAGGCCAGGTTGGACAACTGGCCCCTCCTCAGTGCAGTTGGCTAGACACACATGTGGCCTGTGATGATACAGGCCCTGGCCTGGCCTTCGAAGGTCAAAGCCAGGAAGGGCCAGCCCTTTCCTCACAGGCCTGTGGCCAGCAGATCAGTGCAGCCTCAGGGAACGAGTGAACTGAAACACCAAGAGCGTGCCCTCGTATGCAGAAGCCCCGGGCAGCATCAGGTCAGAACACAGTGCAACTGACTGTGGACTCCCAATCCCTCCCTCCTGCTCAGCTGAGTGACTCAGTGCTGCGGCATCTGTCAGCCATCACAGGTCCCAGAGGCGCACAGGCACGGCCACTGGAAACAAGACATGAGGACAAGTGAGGCTGTCTCCACAAGACCATGGCTCATCCCATCCAGACAGGCCAGGTCAGACGCACAGCACGCCAGAGGCAGGCGCCCCACCGACAGCCTGGCTCCACCACCCCCACTCCATCTGCAGGCTGAGAGACCCTGTCCCGGCCCCACCCTGGACCACTCTTTGCTGTGCCAGGCTAAAGGACAGCTGGTCCCGCCCGCACAGAGCACACGTGGTGACGTCCCCACTGCTGGGACAGCAGTCACCCAGGTCTTTCACTTTAAATGCTCCTGTGAGCCGGCGTCTGCTCTGGGCTGTGTCTTTCACAATGAGGTCCCCCGCCCAGCCTGGGAGACGGTCTCCCAACTGCCGCAAGCTGACCCTGCGCTCATAAGACACCTTAGCCCCTTCAGGCTTGAGGTCTGTGCACAGCAACCTTCAATGAAGAGCAGATGTCATCCTTTCCCTGCTGAATTCCCCAGAGAGGAATTCATGGCTGTGCCCATGAGGGAAAAGGCTTCCCAGAGCCCCGGGGAGAAGCAGTGCGGGAAGCCTGGGGTATCAGGAGGCCCCACGCTGCCCCTCATCCCCGAGTTCCCACTCTCAGAGGCAGCGTCACACCTGAGAGCTGGAGGGACGATTCAGGGTACAGTCTAGCCTGTGTGACCCCTCATTCCTGATCAACACCTGGCACCCAGGCCAGCAGCCTCCTCTATGCCCACAGAGTAGGCGGATGCAAATGCAGATGCAGAAAGAAGGAAGCCCTTTCTCCTAGATCCCACCCTGAGTTATTGCTGCGACGACCATTCCAAATGCTCATCTCCTTTCTCCAGCCCTCTCAGGAACATGAGGCCCCATAATTAAGTGCTCTGAGCCACTCTGCAGGGTGCAGCATTAGTGTTCAGCTTGGCTTCCACAGCCCAGGAAATGTCCTGGCCTAGCAGAGCAGTGGGTGGTTTGTAGGACCCTGAGCTGGGCAGGAAACCCCCTCCCCAGGCTTCTCTGTTCTTCCCCAGCCCTGGGAGGAATATCTGGATGGGGCCACCCTGTATCCACCCTACTGGTCTCAACACAGGCATGGCCATTGGAAACAACACATGAGGACAGGCAAGGCTGGCTCCACAAGACCATGACTCATCCCATCCAGACAAAACTAGATTTGTGAGATGCTCAGACTCACAGGCAAGGACCCCCAAGAAGAGCGGAGCCCAGCAGGTGAGGCCACCAGGGAGAGCGGAGCCCGGCAGGTGAGGCCACCAGGAACAGCAGAGCCCAGCAGGTGAGGCCGCTAGGGAGAGCAGAGCCCAGCAGGTGAGGCCACCAGGGACAGCAGAGCCCAGCAGGTGAGGTCCCCCAGGGACAGCAGTGTCTGGAAGGTGAGACCCCAGGAACAGAGGCGTCCAGCAGAAGAAGCTGCCTAGGGACAGAGGTATCCAGGGTCCAGTAGGCAAGGCCCCCCAGGGACAGAGGTGTCAGTAGAAGAGGCCCCCTGAGAAGCATCCCCCTGAACGTATGCTCCAGAGGAGACCCCTCTGGAGGTAGGTGGGTACAGTTTGGTGCCACCAGGCCAGCAGTCTGGTGGTGACATCCTGCATGTGCACACCTGGAGAACAGAGCCCATGCAAGTTCCCAGAGAGAATGCAAAGTTCTGCTAAGGATCCGCTGCTCTCTGCCCAGCCCAGGGGTGTGTGGGGAAAGTAGGGGAGGTGGCTTTTCTTTCCTATGGACCAGACCCCCCTGTGGGTCAGAGCTGGGCGTCGGGACAGCACTCCCTCCAGCAAGCAATTATTCTCGAAGAGTCACTCTCCTAGGGCTGTCTTCCCTGGTGTCTTCCATGAAGCACCATTGCTGCTGGTGAGAAGGAGGGGAGAGGAAACCCATCTTCGGATACTGGAGAACCTGCCAGGTTTGAGAGGAACCAAAACTGATCTCTGTGGTTCCAGAAGACACAGCCAGGACGACTAGGAACAGTCAGACAAGTGGTTTTCAACTCGGTGCTGAGAACTTTTAACAGTGAGAACACTCCAAGAACAGACTGGCTGAGCTGGAAGTTCCTCTCACCAGTGAGTCTTCGACCCACAGCTGCACATCATACTCACCCTCTCCGCCCTGTACTGTCCCCTGGGCACAAATGCTTGCTGCCTGCCCTGCATCCTCACACTGGTTGGCATGCCCTCCTTATCACTGTCTCCTGCCCAATGTCATTCTCGACTTTTATATGAGCCTCGGAGAGTCCTCGAGTCCCCTGCACCTCTGTTTCCTTTCCATTTCCTGCAAGTTGAAGGTCTGGCCTGGATCAGTGATTCCCAAGTCATGCTCCATGGACTTGGAGGGGCTGGGCTAGGGTGGCCCGCTGGTCAGACAGGCCTGGGCAGTGCTGGCCCAGCAGAGTGAGCAGGCGTCGCTGCTGTGGGTTTCTTAGAGCCTTTAACTGGCGCCTGTTGGGAATCTCTGAGAAAGCAACAGGGCTTCTAGGCTCCTCTGCCCCTGGAGCCAGCTAATCTGCAACATCAGGCAGGTCACAACCTGCGATGGGTGAGCAGCAGCCATCTAGGCCAGTGGTGCTGGGGACAAGAATTGACCAAGACAGGTATAGTCAAAGCAAGGCAGATTTAAGAGAGGAAGTATGAAAATATGTGGCAAGGTTGCGATGGGCAGAATCTGCAGTAGAGGAGCCGACTGCAAAGAAACAAAGGCTTGCTGGGGATTTTATAGGGTGGTCCTGAGGCTGCAGGGGGCTCCACCCAGTGTTGATAGTGCCAAGGCAGCCAGAAACTAGCCTGCAGGTGCCTGGCCACGGTTCGGCACAGGAAGATCATGAGTGACCTGTGCAGGAGGCCTACGGGTCCTGGACCATGAAGAAAGTCAGATCTATAGCTTTGCTTTCTCTTTTTGCTTGCCCCCTGGGCCTGCCAGCCCAACTCCTTCTCCATAATTAGGACTCCACAATCCCGAAAGCCTGATATGCCGGCACAAGCTAGGAGATGCGGGCTGGTGCAGTAGGTGAGGGTCCCTGATGGCACCAAGACACCTGATGAGGCTCTGCTGAGACTCCAAAGGCACCCTGACATGGAGCCAGAGAAAAAACTGAGTCCCCAATGGGAAGACAGGAAGAGCTGCTTCAAAAGAAAAGCTTCAGGCTCCCATGAGCCTTTAACAGCCTCCCTGCAAGGCAGCCACTAACTGATACCAGCCAGGCCACCAGTGCAGGAGAGAACGGGGCCCAGGGTGGGGCTATCCATGAGTGGTGCTTTACCAGATGCTTCCAGAAGGTCCCAGAGGAACCTTCACAATTCAAGGGCAGAAAGGATGTGGGGTCTGGTGAGGTTCCAGCAGCCAGAGTGGAGCCAGGCAGGTCTGTTCAGCTTGAGTGCCTCATCCATCAGCAGCTTGAGCTGGGTCGGAGCCTTCCTCCCTCAGCCCCAAACCCCTCCCTGCTACAGCCCCAAAACAGACAAGTCGGAACAGGTGTGACTATAGGGGGCCAACAGGCAGGGTCCGTGGTGGGTGACACATGCTCCCTCCTGACACTGTCTGACTGCAGACAGCAGCAAGGTAAATCCCAAATGATCACGGCTAGCCGAGTCAGCAGGCCTGGCGTGGGCTAGGGCACAGGCTGCTCTGAGCAGAGGCTGGTCTGGCCAGGCTCAGCACTGCTGACTCCTGGTACCTCGTGAGGCACTGGGAAGTCTCTGCAAGGGAAGGAATGACTTATTTCTATTTCTAAAAGATCCAGTAAGCCTCTGGAGAGAGAATGACTGAGTGTGGAAAGGCAAGAGTCTGGTGAGACAGAAACTGAAGGAGGAAACCAAATGGCTGTGGCCTTTGCGATGGTCACGTTTATGAGTCCACGGGGCATGGACACAGAACCCCATTACTCAGCCAAACTCTCCTCTAGGAGTTGCTGGGAGGGCATGTGGAAGCGGGTGACTTCAAGTACGGGAGATTGTCCTCCAACATCTGGGTGGGGTCCTGTCAGCAGCAGAAGGCCTTGAGAGCAAAACAGAGCCTCTCTGACAAAGGAGAGATTCCTCCCGTGGACTCAGTGTCAACTCCATTCTGAGAGTTTCCAGCCTGCCATCTGCCCTGGATTTCAGACTTGCCTTAACAGCCCCCTACAGCTGCATAAGTCAGTTCCTTGCTGTATATGATGCAGCCACATTAAGCATGAAATGTCTATTTAGCATACAAATGTGACAAAGAAAAAGACTGACACTGATCAGAATTTGGTGGCATTGGTGCTGAAGCTGAGTATGGGGACTGCTCTGGCGATGGGTCCAGCCCAGGGCAGTGCCCGTATTGAAACAGGCAAGGAAGGAAGCCAGTGATGTGGGAGGAGACCTAGGAGCATGCTGGCTCAGGTGAGAGGAGAAAGCCTCGGTGCTGGGGGCAGGAGCACTTTGACCCCAGCGTATCCAGGTGTCAAGGGAGGCAAAGGGGAGGTAGGGGTGATAGAAGGGGTGCTGGTATCCGAAGGGTAGGAGTGGACTTGGGGAGTCCACTTGGGGAGATGGGAGACGTGCGCTGCCAATGTTTCCTGAGATGGAGCAGCCGTTCCAGCCACAGTCCAGCTACATGGGACAGCCCAGAAGAGGCAGAGCTGAGTGATGCCAGGGCCAGCTTTGCCAGACAAGCTTGACAGTGGGCGAGCAGTGAGAACATGAGGGGTGTTTCTGATAGAGTGGCTCTAGCGTGGCACTGTCATGGAATTTTTCTAGAGAGGAGAGGGCCAGCCAAGGTGAGGCATGGGGGGCTGCTGTGCCAATGGGCAGGACCACCTGTGCCACGTCCAAGTGTGGCGCCAGCTTGCTGGGGTGTAGTCTTAAAACCAGTGAGAAGAAAAGTAGAAATAAGCAGGCAAGGGGTTCCTGTGGACCCTTTCAGAGGGGTGGCAAGGCCAAGGGGCTGGGCGGCCTGGAAGGGCCACCAGGACTAGTTCAGGTGGCCCAGCAACTAGCTGGCTGAGGCCACAAAGAGAAGCTGGTGAGGGGTGGCAGGGCAGCCAGGGCATTCCCTCACTGAACCATCCCCACTCAGATGAAAGCACCATGACTGACACTGTGTCTGTGCACAAGGTGAGCAGCCACGGAGCAGCTCCTCTGGGAGCAGGCAAGGCCTGAGAGGCACAGAGAGCCCCATTTCAGAGAACCCCATGGTGGCACACTCCGAGAGAAGGCTCCTGACAGAGGGGCTCTGTGGAGCTGAAGCGTACCTCCCTGTGGAGCTGCAACTCACTCACACATGCAGGCACACTTTCATACCCTCACACATGCACGTACACTTTCATACTCTCACACATGCACAAGCCCACCAACACTCACATGCCTATGTGTGCACACATGCACATACACTCGCACGCAACCACAGCCACCCCACGCAGCACCAGACACCCCCTCAGAACTCCAGACTCCTGGGCGCAGTTCCTCAAGCCTGTCCAGGGCTCCAGCCCCCTGCTATGCTTGTCCCAAATCACTCTCCAGACCGCCCAGAGCAGGACTCCAGCTAGGGCCCCTCTGGGAGCCTCCCTCAGCCTCCTCCAGCTCACAGCCCCTTCCCTGGTCCTCAGGGCCAAGGCAGATCCCAACCAGTGAACTTGAGAAGAGGGATTTGGGACACACAGGGATAAGAAATGAGTCCCAAAATGCTGTGATAACCATTCATCACCAACTTGAATGAGTCTATAATCCTAAATATGAAAAACAGACGCAGGTATTAAGCCAGTGTCTGTGGATATACTTAGTCCTCCCATATCCCAAGAAAGGATTAGGCCTTCTGAAAATTCTAGTGAAAAGCTTTCCAGGAAGAGCAGGCCTTTGGTGATGGCTGGTCTTGGAGGCTGGGAATGGGGATGGCTGAGCTCCAGGAGGAACTGAGCTCAGGTGCAGCCTGTCCAAGGGCAGTGGCTGGCTCCAGTACGATGCTAGGACATTCTGCCGCCAGGGAGACGGTCTGCCCTCTGTGTAAAGTTCAGACAGTGCCCTCCACACAGGCTTCTGCCAGCCCTCATGACCTTGGGGCTGGCCTCTCTGTCCTCTCTATTCTTCATGTCCAGCCAGGTTCTCCCACACACGGGGCCAGGGTTGCCCGTCCCTTTACAACCGGCTATATTGAAAGGAAAAGGCATTTATGCCAAGGTGATTTTTGCCAAGAAAGAAGACAACCATGGGCTTGTTTCTGTCATTCCTGCTGCATTAACCCCGTCAAAATGTGACAGCCACTGCTTCCCAGGGGGCAACAAAAGAAATGCTGGGCTGAGAAGCTGGTCCAATGACCTTGAACTGGAGAGAGAACTTGGAGGCCTTGCTCTTCTCCCTTTTCTGGACTCACAACCCCAAAACACACAATCATTCTTCCACAATGTGGTGGAGAGTCATCCACATTGGGTGACCAATGGAGGCCTGGTAATTATCCAAAAAATTAAATCTCACCAGAGCAATTTATCTGGCCATCCATTGTGAAATGTATCTCAAACGGTCTAAAAAGATAGGAAAAAAAAAAAGATAAATTCAGCCTTTAATCTTAGTACTCTGGGAGGCCCAGGCTAGGAGCTCAAGACCAGCCTGGGCAACATAGTGAGACCCCATCTCTACAAAAAAATACTGAAACTAGTGCCACCTACTCGGGGACCTGAGGTGGGAGGATTGCTTGAGCCAAGAAGTTCGAGTCTGCAGTGAGCTATGATTGTGCCACTGCACTCCTGCCTGGATGGCAGAGTAAAACCCTGTCTCTAAAAAAGAAAAGAAAAATCCAACCCTAACAGAACAAGACCAAAGCTAGGTATCCTCTTGTTTCCCCAACTTCCCTCTGGGACAGCCTCCCTCTACAACTTTCTGTCCTCCTGGAAAGTGGCCTTTACTTGAGTTCAGCAACATTTATCGGACATGGCGCTTACGCCCCCAGCGTCCAGACAGTGGGGACATAAAGAACACAGCCAGGTGGCGGCACAAGGTACAGAAACCATGAAGCCATGCTGGCCCTCCCAGCCTAGCCCCAACCTCCCCTCCAAGTGACACCCTGAGGGTGCACATCCTATCCCTCAGTCCAGAAGCCCCTCTTCTCACCCCAGCTCCTTCTCTGACTCCTTGGCAGTGTGTGCGTCCTTCAGAGTCCAGCTCAGACACCACCTCAACTGCCAGAGCTCCTTCCTACCAAAAGTGTCCCCTCCCCATCTGTGCTTCACTCCAAGCCCCAAAATCCTTCCATCATGGCCAGGACCTACCATCAATTGCCCAAGTTAAACCCCAGCCATTCTTTCTATAATTTAACCTCAAAATCCGTGTCTGTGTCTGTGTCTATGGAATAATAACGGTTGCTAAGTGGAATATCTGCCCAGAAGTATATAGGGAGGCGCATGTGAGACCATTCAGATAACAGGCCACGTGTGGTGTGTGCACACACTAGGCTCTTAGAAAACATCTGCTGAGTATTCTGATGACCTGTTTGAGTCTAACCCCCTGTTTTGTGAATCCCTGAATCTGTAGGGTCTGACCCAGGGCCAGAGCACAGAGGTTCTGATACTGATTTGTCACATTGGCTGTTCCCAGCATTTTGGAGAGCCCTATGGGGGGAAGAGGAGGCGTCTGCCCTCTGGAGAGCTGGAGAGCCCTGTGGCGGGGAGGAGGAGGGGTCTGCCCTCTGGAGAGCTGGAGAGCCCTGTCGGGGGAGGAGGTGGCAGCTGCCCTGTAGAGAGCTGGGTCGCTGGTGCATGTACATACTCTTTCATTCCTCACACTGTTCAGGCTTTATAAGTGTAAATTATGTAGCAAGTATGAGAATGATCAGGGATACACACTTTGACCTGCACAGGGGCAGGAACACAGGACTTCCTCCTGGACATGGGTTCCACCGGAACAGGGCCCAAGGCAGGGTTCCTCCTATGCAGAAAGCTCTGTTGTGTTTTTTAGAAGCCCCATCCCCCAGCCCCCAGGAAAAAGAATGGCCAGGGGAGCAGAAAAGAGAGAATGTCAGCCCCAAAGTTGCATTCTTGAGTTGGTCACCTCTGTGGGCAACTGAGGCTGTTCCTCAGGGACCCTCTGAGGAGCTGGGGGCATGGAACTTGTCTGCTCCCCAGGGCGTTCAATAGGGAGCACACACCCTGCTCATGGGAGCACTGCCCCAGTGGGGTCCTGGCATCTCGCCCTGCCCTGAGAAACCCAGGAGAGGGCAAAAGGGGCTGTTGGTCACACCTGCATACAGCAGTGGCTGGCGCAAAGCTAGGCCCAAAGCCGTGAGAAGTGTATGTAAGAAGTGTCCAGGACCCAGATCCATCACCCCGTAAGCGACAGGGCTGTTGGTGTCATACGGAGAAAGACCCTAGGGCTCCAAGCTCTCAGGGTGTCAGACCAAAGCCTCTGCAAGACCCTTGTCAGGCGGTCACCCAATTGGTGCTCTCTAGAGGACAGAGGGGTAAATGGCAGAGACCCCCGAGAAACAGGCTTTCAAGACATCATGCCACCAGGGAGCAGCAGGTGAACTCCTGACAAGTGTGCACCATGAGGCCCAGGCCCAAGGGGCATGGCGCAGGAGGAGCCCATGCCTTGCTGCATGGGAAATCTGCGGCCCTGGCCCAGCCTCTCCGGGGCCACTGCATTAGGACAGGCTCACCCGGCTGGCTTTGCTTGCCTCCAGTGTGCACCGTCTACGGAATATCTGGGTCCCTGGCTAGAGCCCTGTCCTGTCCTTGAGTGCTCAGGATATGCTAAGGAAATGTCCCAAGCTAAATGCAATCAGGGAGAAATGAACACCTGGGCCCAAAACATATCACAGGTTCCAAGGTCAAAGGTGAAAGCTGTTTGTGACTGTCACACACCACTTCGGCTCTTGGCCACAGCCCTGCCTCTCCCCAGTATGCTGCTCTGATAGTTGAGTGATGTTTTCATATGAAAAACTGTCACACCTGGAAGGAGGGGACCCGGAAACCATGCTGCCCTCCTCTGTTTGGAGCATGCAGGCCCACGCCCCTAGGCCACTGTCAGTGGGCTGCTCTGATGGGGCTTCAGGATGTGCCCCACCTGACAGGAGCATGCTGATTCTTGCCTCTGAATGGCCACGTCCTGAGCTGGAGCACCTCAAGACAGCTGGGATGCCCAGAGGCCTGGGAGCTGCGGGGTAGCCTGGTCCCACTGCAGGTGGCAGGTCTGGGAGCCACAAGGAGTAGCTCTGCTCTTCTGTACAATGCATTCTTCAGAGGCTGGTGCAACAGACAGTTTAATTGATTCCCTCTGAAAGTTGTTGTATTACGTGCAGGCTTGTAAGAAACGGGAATAACTTCAACTTTGGTTTGTTTGCTGTTCCTGGTGTGCACACTCATAAATCCCTAAAAACCTCTAAGCACAAGCGCCGCCCCTGCCTCTCCTGCTCTGCTTGGTGGTCAGGCCACTCCATGCAGCAGACGAGCTCAGGCCCATGTGGCCAGGAACCATCTCTTCTACGTGAGGCAAGGCCAGGAGCTCTGCCCTGCCCATAAGCACACAGAGAGGGAGAGGGGACCCCCTTCCAAGCAGCAGACCCCGGGAAGGAGGCCAAGCCCTCCTCACATAGGTCTCCAGCTGCCCTCTGAGGTGAGGGCTGCCTCTCCCAAACAGCACAAAGCGCAGCCCAGACCCGAATGTTCTGGAAGGACTGGGAAACAAGAAAGTGTGCGCTGAGTTAAGGGCAGGGGCTGCAAGTGACGGGGAAGAGAAGCCACCATGCAGCCTGGAGAGTGGGCTGTGCAAGTCCTGCCGCCTGCAGCCTGCCCTCCCAGGCTGGGGATTAACACGGGAGCAGACGGCTTGGCTCAGAACCAAGTGTGACTAATTGAGAGGACAAACAGGAAGGCTTTTCACCTGCCCAGACCTCATTCAGGGTTTCCTACGAGACGATAGCATCAGCAGCCCTGGAGAGTACAGGCAGTTTTGTTCCTTGCTCTGAGTCTGTTGTGCTGATGACGTCAAAAGGGCTTAAGACAGTGCCCCAAACCTGGACAGAGCACGGAGGAGAAAGAAGGCTGGCAAGCAAGCGCTTGGCCTTGAAGACCAGATCGCTCATCCCAAAGCCTGGGCCTGGCCTGAGGCTGGGTTTACTGATTCCCCTTGTGATTCTAGCTCCTTTAACCTTAAGATGGAGCTTTTCTTCTGGCAATTTCCCAGGAAATGGGATTTTCTTCCAGCACATCAGAGAAAACAGGATTAAGCAAGGGGCTTTGAATCCTATGACAGCCTCCTGAGCTGGCAAGAGAGTTTGGTGGCTTCTGCATCGACCAGACTTCCACCCAGGTTTCTAGTGACAAGGTTGCTGGGTTTTAAGGGAGAAATGCAAATCTGATTAACATTTCGCTCCAATAAGCAGACAGCATCAGGTTTGTCCTGCAGGATGCAGAGGTCTGTGTCACCTGTCACATCTATGCTTGACCTGTACCAAAAATAGTTAAAAAGATTACACAGCCCTAGAGACCTGGCCCGGTCTTCAGTGCCCACAGGGTAAAATGTATCTTCTGGGCTCATGGGAGCAATGCAGTCACAGTGCCCGCCTGCCCCCTCATACACGGGGGTGCAGAGCCAAAAGCGAATGGGAGAGAAACATTCCCCTAAACCCTAGTTCCAGCCCACACAGCCAAAGGCCAAATCCCCCTTAGAAAACCTTAGTATGCATGTCACCAAATTCCTTAGGATTGAGGCAAAAGGTGTAGTAGCGAGAGCAAATGATCCTAGGGCGAATCCCACAAACTCCCAGAAATTGCAGAGGAAACATCAGATAAACACGTCCATACATTTTTGTATACAGAAGTTTTCTCAGATTCTCAGAGTGGCCCATGACTCTGTAACAGCTAAGAACCACTGTTCTAGGGCTTAGGATCCAAAACGAGAGCAGCTACAAGCCAGAGGAAAGGCTGCTGGTGCCAGCAACTGAGCATGATGGCACAGGGCAGCACAGAGGAGATGCTTTTCTCCCCAGTGGGCAGGTGGTGGGCCCCACTCCAGCAGGGACCTATCACCTCCATGTCAGCCCATACCAAGCAGGACCAAGTGTGTGTATGGCAGCTGGGCACAGTGTTCAGTGAGAACGTGTACACTTGGGCCTCCAATCTGGGTGTGGCTGGAGTCTGTGGGGAGAGTGAAAGCTTTACCTTGGGGAAGCACATTTGGAAACAAACTCACTTCAGCAGTCTTGGGGACTCTTGCCATTTAAGGTGCTGGGGTCAGGGGGGCAGCAATGACTAGAGGCTGACAGTGTGACCATCTGACAATCTTAAGAGCACATTCCACTTCCTTTTTACATTTTTAAGTGTGAATCAGAGGCTCCTCCTGCCCCAGGCCAGGAGCCTCTGCACAGAGACTGCCCACAGCCGCTGCACAGAGCAAGACAAAAGGTCTCCCAACCCATACCTGAGCACTCTCTGCTGCCCTTCAAGCATGCAGCAAGCCTGTGCTTACAGGGCCTCTGCACTTCTTCCCAAAGCCTACACTGCTCCCAGACATCCATACAGTAATATTTTGCATAAAAATATTTACTCTGAAAAGTTGGGCTGCAAATATGACTTCGATTAAAAAATATAATAGACTATGTGAGTGGGAGTCATTTTTCCAGCTAACAGTCATTTTGTGCTATGATCTAAGAGCATTGCATGAACATTTATGGTGGGAAAAGCAGCAACTTAACTCTATTGGAACAATGTAAAAATCCCATAATAAAGGCTATTCATGGCCAGGTGCAGTAGCTCATGCCCATAATCCCAGCACTTTGGGGGCTAAGGCAGGCGGATCACTTGAGTCCAGGAGTTAAGAGACCAGCCTGGACAACATGATGAAGCCCCATCTCCCAAAAAAATACAGAAAATTAGCCAGGCATGGTGGCACACACCTAGAGTCCCATCTGCTCTGGAGGCTGAGGCAGGAGATCACTTGAGTCCAGGAGGCAGAGGCTGCAGTGAGCCAAGATCGTGCCACTGCACTCCCGCCTGGTCAACAAAACACGATCCTTTCTCAAAAAAAAAAAAAAAAAAAAAAAAAGGCTATTCATGAAGCTAAATAATTTAAAAATATGGTGAACATATAAGCATAGTATAAATAAATGTTTGAGTTTTGAAAATCACATTTGTAATAAGATTTTCAAATAATAATTATAAAATTCAGCAAATGGTGGGGGAAAACTGAACTATACACATGTGAAAGAATGA
This sequence comes from Cheracebus regulus, assembly GCA_963574635.1. Lineage (NCBI taxonomy): Eukaryota > Metazoa > Chordata > Mammalia > Primates > Pitheciidae > Cheracebus > Cheracebus regulus. Next base: position 103,311 of record CAUYQU010003853.1, read on the forward strand.
TGTTGGACCTTCAGCTGAATGATATATAAAAATTGACTGAAAATGGATCAAAGACCTACATTAAAGAGATAAAACTATAAAACAAAGAAGAAAACACAGGAGAAAATCCTTGCACCAAATCATTTGATAATGATTTCTTGGCTATGACACCAAAAGCATAAGCAATAAAAGAAAAAAATCAATAAACTAGACTTAACCAGAATGAACTCGTGCACATCAAAGGACTTAACAGAGTGCAAAAAAGCCCAGAAAATGGGAGGTAACATCTGCAAATGCCACATCTGACAAGGCTTTGCTCCTATAACTCAACAGAAAGCAAACAATCCAACTCAAAAATGGACAAAGGTCTTGAATAGACTTTTCTTTAATGCCACTGATTCTTCACTTTAAAATGGTTAAAATAGTAAATTTTAGGTCGGGCATGGTGGCTCACGCCTGTAATCCAGCAATGTGGGAGGCTGAGGCCGGCAGATTACCTGAGGTCAAGAGTTCGAGACCAGCCTGACCAACATGGTGAAATCTTGTCTTCACCAAAAATACAAAAAAAAATTAGTTGGGAGTGCTGATGTATGCCTGTAGTCCCAGCTACTTGGGGAGCCTGAGGCAGGGAATCGCTTGAACCCAGGAGGTGGAGGTTGCAGTGAGCCGAGATAGCACCACTGCATTCCAGTGTGGGTGACAGAGGGAAACCCCATCTCAAAAAAAAAAAAAACAGTAAATTTTATGTTAGGTATATTTAACAATTTTAAAACTTTTTAAATTGCAAATTAGAAAGGATAGTAACAACATTTTCATTTTGTAGCATGCACTAATTAGCACATTCAAAGGACTCCAATTTCTTATTCTACATCTGGAGATAAATCTAAATGTATACATTCTCAGAACATAGAGGCAGCCGTAGCTCTTAAAGATGAGAGTTTGTGAAGACAGAGGTGTACCAGTTATCTCTTGCCCTTCTTACCTGAGCCTCGACTCCAAAAGCATCTGAAGGCCTTTCAATGGCCTACAGGATGCCATATCCTACACTGTATCAGGGCCTATGCTCAGGCTCCTATACTGGTTGGAGAAGTTCTGAGGCATTCTCAGCACCTATGTCATGGAAGAAAACAGAGCAAACTTCAGGACTTCTCAGAAAATTAGTAAGTCTGCAAACGTTTTTATCAACCTTTTCCATTTATATTAACGTGTGGCAAAATAACTAATGGTAGGTCCAGCCAAATTGATGGAATGGGCAGGCACATTTACAAGTTTTATTCAAAACTTCTGTAATCCAGAAATAAAATTCTAAGCCTCTCAACCATCTGAATGGGCGCCTCCTCTCAGCCAAGGGCATTCCAAAGTTAGCCTGAAAAACTAGTACAGGTCGTGATGAGAAGTGGAGGTCAGACATGCCTCATTATGCCTCCTCCCTGTGAAATTCAGGTGCAGCTGACTGGTATAAACATTACAACAGAGATCTTGAGACTCTCTGGCAGTAAGACACCAAGTTCCAGCCTGACTGTAGTACAGCATCACATGACAGATAGCAGGCCCTGAAAGAAATCAAAATATTATACCCTAAAATATGTTTCTTTGACATATTTTGAAATGGCCCTGCCTGCAAAGCTGTCTCTTGTGGGTAAAAGCTGCATTCTATAGAGAATCCTTTTCCTCTGCTCTGATCCAGGAGAGAATTAACTAAGAGTCTGGTACCCTTTTAAGTCTGATAAGAAACATTTCCACTCTATTCTCTCTGAAGCCTGCTACCTGGAGGCTTCATCTGCATAATAAGAACCTTGGTCCCCACAACCCCTTATCTTAACACAGATACTCCCTCCTATAAATTCCAGGTCTTTTGATAATAACTTAACTCTTTTAACCAATTGCCAATTAGAAAACCTTTGAATCTGCCTAAGACCTGGAACATGTCCCCCACCATGCCCCTTCCAATTGTCCCGCCTTTCCAGACAAAACAAATGTTATACATCTTACATGTACTGATTGATGTCTTATGTCTTCCTACAATGTATAAAACCAAACTGTAGCCCGTCCACCTTGGGCACATGTTCCCAGAACTTCCTGGGGCTGTGTCACAGGCCACTGGTCACTCACATTTGGCTCAAAATAAGTCCTTTCAAATATTTTACAGAGTTTGACTCTTTTTGTCACCACTTCCTTAACCACAGCCTGACTTCCAGCCTTGGTCTAATTTTCTTCAAGCTCCAGGCCTGTGAGCCTATGCTTGGTCCTTTAATTAACTTTAAAGCCCTCTGGAATGAGTGAATGACACAGGCTATATAACTGTATGGAACTAGAAGAACTCTGTGACATGAGGCTTATCCCAAGCTATGCCAGAGGAGACATAGTCTCCAAAGCCACCCATGAAGTCTCCATATTGCTCTCAGTCAGAACAAGGGTTTGCTCTTTTCGGACTGAAGAGAAAGCAGTTCTGATGGTTAATGAGCTGCTAGACAGCAAGACGCTTGCTCAGAGCAAGGTGGGGGAAGGGTGAGAAAGGAGGGAGTCACGTCTGACTGCTGGCCTGCCAGGTTTCACATCTTTATATACAAACTGACAGTGCCAAGGAGCAAAATAGTTCTTTAACTTAATCAATGTAAGAGGAATTCTGTTAAAATTACATTTCAAAGCCAGATGCAGTGGCTCACGGTTGTAATCCCAGCACTTTGGGAGACCGAGGCGGGCAGATCACTTGAGGTCACGAGTTTGAGACCAGACTGGACAACATGGCGAAATTCTGTCTCTACCGAAAATACAAAAATTAGCCCTCCATGGTGGTGCATACCTGTAATTCCAGCTACTCGGGAGGCTGAGGCAGGAGAATCAATTGTACCCAGGAAGCAGAGGCTGCAGTGAGCCGAAACAGTGCCACTGCACTCCAGCCTGGACAACAGAGTGAGACTCCATCTCAAAAAAAAAAATCAAAAATTAAAAAATAAAACATTTCAAAATATATGCACTATTTTACTGCTTTGTCTGACTTTAAAATTCACAATATCTCAAACGCAACAAAGTACGTGCTTTTACAAATACCTTTTAAAAAACTGAGTAGGTTTTCTTTAGATCACTAGTTGTATAAAAATTAAAGAACCTATGTTTTCCTGTTGACCTTGATATAAAGAGCAGAAATATTAGAGAGGCAGGTCACTCCTCAAAATTGGCCTTAAATACTTTTCCTGGTATATACATACATTCAAAACATGGATTTGTCATATATTTCTTCCTGAAAGAGTTTTCATAAGAACTCTTGCTATTCTTAGCACCTCAAAATCAAGAGAAAAGAAATGATCCTTCTTAATCACATCCATTCACTAATTAGCTAAACTACACAACATTCAACAGTCTGGCCCAAGCTCACTCCTCTCTATACACTGCTGACCCCATCTCTGGCAGGAAAAAATCCTGTAGTCCTAGAAGCAGCATGCCTCACTACCTCATTAAATAAATAGCAATCAAAAAGAAGACAGCACCATGCTATTAAGTATAGAAACAACATTCTCAATTTTATTCATCAATAATTAGGAACTACAGAACCACACAGCACAGATGGATCAATTTCTCCCTCCATGAATTTTAAATTGCCTTTTGCAACATTCCTCTGGCTCAGATGAACTAGTGTTCCACAATATGCTGGCTTGTGAAATCCAAGCAACTGTGCCTTCCTCTACACTTCTTCACTCAGCCTCTCAGCCTTAAATTGCACACTGCCTATAAAAATCTGCTTAAAAGAAAAATGAAGTTACTCTAAAATGCCATATGCAACAAAACAGTTTATTCTTGTGGATGGGGCTGCACTGGTGGATGTGCCTGCATTTGCTTTACTCTCACAGCATGCCCAGGGCCCAGCAGCCCTGCAGCAGCACACCGAAGGAAGCAGCCCAGGAAAAGGAAGGCATGAGTCTCCAATGTGACTTTAAGGATTGATTTAAAGGGTGATACGGTTAGGCTCTGTGTCCCCACCCAAATCTACCTTGAATTAGAATCCGCATAATCCCCCATAATTCCCATGTGTCAAGGGAGAGACCAGGTGGAGGTGACTAGATCATTGGGGCGGTTTTCCCCATGCTGTTCTCGTGATAGTGAGTTAGTTCTTAAGAAAGCTGATGGTTTTATATATGTTTGGTAGGTCCTCCCGCATTCATGCTCCTTCCTGCCACCTTGAGAAGAAGGTGCCTTGCTTCCCCTTCAACCATGATTGTAAGTTTCCTGAGGCCTCCCCAGCTACGGTGAACTGTGAGTCAATTAAACCTCTTTCCTCTATAAATTACCCAGTCTCAGGCATTTCTTTATAGCAGTGTGAAAATGGACTAAGACTAATGACAGCTCTCACCCATCATGGTGTGCATGAGAAATGAAGTGTATTTTCCCTTGTTCTCTGCCAATGGCCTACAAAACAAGCTGGACGGCAACCAGTAGGCAGATAAGACAGACACAGCAGGGCCCTGGCATACAGGCACAGCCATGCACAAAAAGGGAGCTGAACTATCATTTCATTGAAGGAATCTCAACTAACTGCATGTGTTCTAATCTATTAAAGAGTTGTTTTTACCGTATTTGTTAGAAGAAAAATAGGACTTCTAAGTTTATAGCCAAGGGCCCAGAACAATTTAAGGAGAGTTTTTTCCACCAACCAAGAATAGTATGGTAATATGCAAAGATCAACTTTCTAGTATCCACTTTATATTTTAGACAGCAATGATTGTAATACAACTCTTCTGACTTTTGTTTTATTTTTATTCAAAAATAAAAGAGGCACAAAAAACATATAACAAAACTGTCCAACGTCATCCAAAATAGCAGGTTCACCAAAGGTTATAAAAGTAAACTTGCATTTTGGGGGAATTAATTACAATTACTAGAGAGAGAATGAATTGCTTTTCAAAGAAATGTATCTCAGAAAAATGCTGACCAATGGGGTAGATGGTTATTTAACTTCCCTTTTTTATGGGTGAACCTATAGGTCATAGTGTGCTGAGCAGTGAGAAGCTGCTTTAAGCAAGCCCTCTTCCAGCCAGCACAGACATGGGCCACTTTTCCAGAAGGATAGGTTTGTTCATGGCCTCTCCTTTGGCAAGCCTGACCAACCACCTACAAGTACTCTCACTTACAGGGCAAGTTATGGGGGATACATATCAATTCATGTCCATCTCTAGTCAGTAACATTTTGCCATCTCTAACACATGGCACGTGGTGATGGTTTTGGAATATGAAATGAGGGACGGCATTTTCACCAAAACCCTGGTAGCCGAGCACACCTACACATTATGCTCCAGAGTGCGGAGATCTTCCAGGAGCTCCTGGGCTGCGGTTTGCAGACGGGGGTTGCGGCTCTTGGACATTGCCAAGATGCGCTGCAGGGGCAGGGAGCTCCGGAACTCAGAGGCTGACCTGGAGAAGACTTCAGGTTCCAGAACCACAGACTGAACAAGCCTCAGTACATGAAGGCACACCTCTGCATCTGGATCTAGGGGAAAGATGCAACGCTTCTGGTTAGAATAAAATTTTCTTTTTTGTTTTGTTTTGTTTTGTTTTTTGAGACCAAGTCTTGCTCTGTCACCCAGGCCAAAGTGCAGTGGCATGATCTCTGCTCACTGCAACCTCCACCTCCCAGGCTCAACAGATTCTCCTGCCTCAGACTCCTAAGTAATTGGGATTACAGGTGTATGCCATCATGCCCAACTAATTTTTTGTATTTTTATTTTGTTGATTTATTTATTTATTTTTGAGACGAAGTCTCACTCTGTCACCCAGGCTGGAGTACAGTGGCACCATCTCGGCTCACTGCAACCTCTGCCTCCAGGTGTAAGGTCTTTTAGGCTGACAGATGGAGCCATGGACACCATGGTAACTTCTGTGACCTGCACGGACACTCAGATGAGTTCCTAGAACTACAAAGTCTGAAGTAACTGGAAGACCACAAAAAACAGAAGAATGGTCAACCCCTGCAGCGCCTAATTAACTTGAGAGTTCTTCCAATGTTCCTTATACTTGCCTCAGCTGGTAAGGCAATTGGACTTTGTAACCGACCTTGGTCTCATGACTCCAGACCCTACGACCCCCTCCCAGCTTGCAAAAACTGCCCTGAACTGTAACTTCTGTCACGTTCCACTGCCTCCCCAAACCTATAACACCAACTCCTGTCCAACCGCCCTCCGCTGACTCTCTTTTCAGACTCAGCCCAGCCGCACCTGGGTGAATAAACAGCCATGTTGCTCACACAAAGCCTGTTTGGCAGGTCTCTTCTTTCAGAGCGCACATTTAACATCAGGTTCAAGCGATTCTCCTGCCTCAGCCTCCCGAGTAGCTAGGATTACAGGCGCGTGCCACCACGGCCAGCTAATTTTTTGTATTTTTAGTAGAGACGGGGTTTCACCATGCTGGTCAGGCTGGTCTCGAACCCCTGAGCTCAAGCAGTCCACCGGCCTCTAACTCCCAAAGTGCTGAGATTACAGGCATGAGCCACCACACTTAGCCTAGAATAAAATTTTCTACCGTAATCTACCCCTCAAGGAGTTCCCGGCCTTTCCAAATGACAGGTTTGACAGTTTAGAAAACTATAGGCTAATCTAGAAACAGTCACTGCTTGATATAAAAGCTTAGCTCATAAAAACAGCATCAAAAAACTAAATAGTCTAATAACCATCATCTTCAAATATTACAATCATACAATTTTAAAATGCTAAACTAGAAGGATGAGGGCTTTCTATGTTTGCCAGTGAAGACTAAACTCTGACTTTTTGATCTTGCCCAAATTCCTGTCTAAGGGTCTGGGGAGTCATGACCTACAAATCATAAATCATGACTTTCCAACCTGACTCTGGCATAACATTACAAGAAAAGGAAGACAATCAAAATATTTTACCCCAAAATGTGTTTCTTTGCCATATTTTGAAATGGCCCTGCCAAGCTGTTCTTTGTGGGGGGAAATTTGCATTTGTAAAGAATCTCTATTAACATAGCTAGATCTTTTTCTTCCAGACCTTCCCAATCCTAAAGAGATTAAGATCTGAATAGGAAATAATTGTCATCTATTGTCTCTAAGGGCAGCCACTATAAGACTTCAAAAGAACTTTGGTCTCCACAATCTTCATCTTAACCTGAACATTCCCCTTTTATCAATCCCAGGTCTTGAGACAAACTCAACCATCAGTCAGAAAATGTTTAAATTCACCTACAGCCTGGTAGCCTCTCCCCTCTCCTTCCCCCCACCCCAGCTTTCAGCTGTCCCACTTTTCTGGACCAAACCAATGTATTTGTTACATGTATTTGACTGATGTCTCATGCCTCTCAAAAACGTATAAAACCAAGCTGCACCCCGACCACCTTGGGCACATGTTCTCAGGACCTCACTCCTATTTGCATCAGAATAATTCTCTTCAAATATTTTATAGAGTTTGACTCTTCATAAACACTAGCATTCTGTCCACTTAAGAGACTGTTTTAAAAAGTATTACTTCTGTCCGGGCGCAGTGGCTCACACCTGTAATCCCAGCACTTAGGGAGGCTGAGGCAAGTGGATCATCTAAGGTCAGGAGTTCATAGACCAGCCTGACCAACATGGACAAATCACCATCTCTACTAAAAATACAAAATTAGCCAGGCATGGTGGCACATGCCTGTAATCCCAGCTACTCAGGAGACTGAGACAGGAGAATCGCTTGAACCCGTGAGGCAGAGGCTGCAGTGAGCCAAGATTGTGCCACTGCACTCCAGTTTGGGCAACAAGAGTGAAACTCCATTTCAAAAAAAAAGAAAAGAAAACATTACTTCTTTTTCACTCTAACTACAGCAAATCCCTCAGAGACCACATAGCACCTATCAGGGCCACTGAGTTTACACAATGTCACTGGGTATATAAAATTCACATTGTTTATTTTCCACATGAATGGCCCTAGGAGTCATAGAATCTGGTAGCCTTGCATACATTGTAGCAACCACTAAAAATTGGATAGACTAAAACAACAAACCCAAGGGAAGCTTTAATCCTTCACCAGAGTGGAGCCAACTTTCCTTACCATTCCTCTCTACTGGCAGCCTTTACAAGGAGGTAAATTCACTTCTTGACTGGGCACTGTAATTGGAACCAGGCTCAAAATCAGCACCTCTTTCTTAGCACATTTACTTAACAACAACAAAAAAAAACCTTTAAAGACTCATAGTGAAAGAGCGGACTCAACAGTCTCTCAGTGGGAGCTGCCACAGCACTAAGCCCCAATGAGAAGCTTCTCACCTACAGAATCAGAAGGCTGCTGTGGCCAGGGAAGACAAAAGGCAACCGGCTACAGCCCTGGGGGAGGCCCCAGGAGCCGTCTTAAGCCAAGCTGTTAGAGCACTACTTTGAGGGAAAGGAGGGAAACTTTCTCTAGCACAGACTTGCCAAAGATAAGGGGCAGCGAAGGCAGACACAGAGGGAAAGCCAAAAGCCATGGGTGAAGACACTTTGGCAACTCAGCCCTCATCCTAAGCTCAAGGAAATGTTGGAAGAATTTGAAGCCAGCGGGACAGAAGGTACATACACAACAATAAAACCCAGACCCAGCTCAACTCCCCAACAATGACAGTCCAGCAAAAAAAGAGGAGCAGCTGTTCCTGAGCGTAGCACTATCTACCCACCTCACTCCCCTCTGCAGGGTGGGTACACTACAGCCCAGAGGCCAAATGTAGCCCAGGACCAGCTTCTGTACAGGCTGCAAGCTAAGAATGGTTTTACTTTTCTTTCTTTCTTTCTTTTTTTGGAGACAGAGTCTTGCTCTGCCTCCCAGGCTGGAGTGCTGTGGTACAACCATGGGTCACTGCAGTCTCAATCTCCTGGGCTCAAGCCAACCTCCCACCTCAACCTGCCAAGTAACAGGGACCATAGATACATGTGGCCACACCCAGCTAATTTTTCATATTTTTTGTAGAGACAGTGTCTTACCACATTGCCCAGGCTGGTCTCAAACCGCTGGGCTCAAGAGATCCTCCACCTCAGCCTCCCAAAGTGCTAGAATTATAGGCATGAACCATTGCACCCTACCAGGTTTCACATTTTTTAAGGGTAATTTTTTAAAAGTAAAAACCAGAAGAACAATATGCAACAGGGACCACACATGGCCCTCAGAACTCAAAATATTTCCTGTCTGGTCCATTACAGAAAAAGGTTGTTGACCTTGCCTACTGCCCTCCACACAATGTCCAACACTCAATCAAAAATTACAATGAAAGGGCAAAGGAGGCAGGGCATGATGACTCACGCCTATAATCCCAGCACTTTGGAAGGTTAAGGCAGGCGGATCAGGAGGTCAGGAGTTTGAGACCAGCCTGACCAACATGGTGAAACCCCATCTCTACTAAAAATACAAAAATTAGCGAGGCGTGGTGGTGCACACCTGTAATCCCATCTAGTCAGGAGGCTTAGGCAGGAGAATCACTTGAATCCGGGAGGCAGAGGTTTCAGTGAGCTAAGATCACACCACCACACTCCAGCTTGGATGACAGAGTGAGACTCCATCTCAAAAAAAAAAAAGGGCAAAAGAAACAAAAGGCTCATTGTCAAGTGACAATCAACAGAAGCAGACATGCAGATAACCTGGAATAATGACAATGTAGAAATTTCAGAAAAAGAATCTGAAATCAATATAATTAATAGATGGGAAAACACTGTTTTAAGATTCTTACACTGTACCTGAAGCAGCAGATTATTATTTAAAGGTAAACAGTCCTGCAGTGCATAACATTTCAATCAACGATGGACTGACTACATGTACAAAGGTGGTCCTGTAAGATTATACCGTATTTTTACTGTTCTTTGTCTATGTTTAGATACACAAATATCAGTGTTACAATCACCTGCAGTATCCATTCACATGCTGAACAGGTTTGTAGCCAAGAGCAATAGTTTATGCCATATAGTCTAGGTGTGTAGTAGGCTATACCATCTAGGTTTGGGTAAGCATATACAATGTTCATGCCCCAGTGAAACTACCTAGTGACACATTTCTCAGAATATATCCCTGTCATTAAGTGAATGCTATACTATGATTAAATATTGTACTGTCAACTGTTAGCCAAATAATTTTTTTAAAACGTTTTTAAAAGTGTAATGATAAACCACGAGTGGTGGTGTGTGCCTAATCCCAGCTACTTGGGAGGCTGAGGCAGGAGAATTGCTTGAACCTGGGAAGCAGAGATTACAGTGAGCTGAGATCGCACCACTGCACTCCAGCCTGGGCAACAGAGTAAGACTCCATCTCAAAAAAAAAAAAAAAAAAAAAGACAAAAAAATTATAGGCTAACATCCCTAATTCTCAATAAAATACTAGCAAACGGAATCCAACTGCACATCAGAAAAATAACACATCATTATCAAATGGAACATATCACAGGGATTCAGGGATGGTTCAACATATGCAAATCAATAAATATGATTCATTACATCAAAAGAACAAAGGATAAAAACCATATGCTCATTCAACAGATGGTGAAAAACATTTGATAAAATTCAACATCATCTTATGATAAAAACCTTAAAAAAAAATAGGGATAGAAGGAACATACCTCAACATAATAAAGGTCATGTGTGACAAATCCACAGCTAACATTATACTAAATGACAAACGCTGAAATCCTTTCACCCAAGAACTGCAACAAAATGCCCACTTTAACCGCTCCTATCCAATATAGTACTGGAAGTCCTAGTCAGAGCAATCAGACAACAGAAAGAAATAAAAGGCAGCCAAACTGGAAAAGAAGAAGTCAAACTGTCCTTCTTTGCTAAAGATATGATCTTCTACCTAGAAAAATCTAAAGAGTCCCCCAAAAAACTGTTAGAACTGATAAATTCCGTGAAGTTGCAGGATACAAAATCAATATACAAAAATCAGCATGTTTCTGTACACAATACATATACATAATGAACAAGCTGAGGAAAGAGAGGAGAGGAGAGAGAGGAGAGGAGAAGAGGGAAGAGAAAGAGAAAGAGAGAGAGGTGCAGAAGGGGGGAAGGGGAGGAGGGATGGGGGAGAGGGAGAGAGGGAGAGGAGAAGAAGGAAATGAAATCACATTTACAACAGCTACCAAAAAATTAAAACACCTAGGAATAAATTTATCCTAGGAGATGAAAGATCTCTGCAAGGAAAATGACAAAACACTGATGAAAGAATTGAATAGGACACAAACGAAAAGACATCCCATGTTCAAAGATTGGAATAATTAACATTATCAAATTAATCATACAGTCCAAAGTCATCTACAGATTCAATGCAATCTCTATCAAAATACCAATGTCATTTTTCACAGAAATAGAAAAAAAAAATCTAAAATTTGTATGGAACCGAAAGAGCCCAAATAGCCAATGCAATTGTGAGCAAAAAAGAAAAAAAGCAGGAGGCATCGTACTACTTGACTTCAAAACAGATTACAAAGCTTTAGTAATCAAAATAGCATGGTACTGGTATAAAAACAGACGCACAGACCAATGGAACAGAATCCAAGATTCAGAAATAAATTTAAATATTTACAACAAAGGTGTCAAGAATATACGCTGGGAGAAGGACAGTCTCTTCAATAAATGGTGTGGGAAAAATTGGATATCCATCTGCAGAAGAATAAAACTCAACCCCTATCTCTCAACAAATATTTAAAAAGCAACTCAAGATAGATTAAAGCTTAAATGTTAGACCCAAAACTAAAAACAACTAGAAGAAAATATAGGGAATACATTTCAAGACATTTGGTATAGGCAAATATTTTAGGCTAAGACCTTGAAAGCACAGACAACAAATAAAAATAGACAAATGGGACTATATTGAACTAAAAACCTTCTGCACTGCAAAAGAAACAACAGAATCAAGAGACAACATGCTGAATGAGAGAAACTATTTGCAAACTAGTCCTCTGACAAGGGACTAATACCCAGTATCTAAAAGGAACTCAAACAACTCAAATAAAAGAAAAAATAATCCCATTAAAAAGTGAGCAAAAGATTTGAACAGATATCCCTCAAAATAAGCCATAGAAATGGCCAATAAGTATATAAAAAATGCTCGATATCACTAATATTCAGGGAAATGCAAACCAAAATCACAATGAGATATCCTCCTTACCCCAGTTAGAATGACTATTACTAAGAAGACAAAAAACAGACAATGGTGAGGATGCGGAGAAAAGGGAACTTTTACACATTGCTGATAGGAATGTAAATCAGTATAGTCCCTATGGAAAACAGTATGGCGATTTCTCAAAAAAAAAAAAAAAGAAATAGAATTACCATGTGATCCTACAATTCCACTTCTGAACATTTACCCAAAGGAAAAGAAATCAGTATATCAAAGGAATACCCCCATGTTTATCGCAGCACTGTTCATAATAGCCAAGAGACAGAATCAACCTAAGTGTCTGTCAACAGGTGAGCAGATAAAGAAAATGTGGTATATATACATAGTGGAATATTCTTGAGGCTTAGAAAAGAATGAAATCAGGTTATTTGCAGCAACATGGATGGAACTACAGGTCACTATGTTAAGTGAAATAAGCCAGGCACAGAAAGACAAATTTTGCATGTTCTCACTCATACGTGGAAACTAAAAAGTGAATCTCATGAAGGTAGACTAAAGTGACTGATAATAAAGGCTGGGAAGGGTTTGTGGGTGGAAGGTGGGATGAGAGAGGTTGGTCAATACAAACACAGTTAGATAGAAGGTATAAGTACTAATGTTTGAAAGCAGAGTAGGGTGATGATAGTTAACAACAATGTATATTACATTTCAAAGTAGCTAGAATAATATGAAATGTTCTCAATACATAGAAATGATACTCGAGGTGATGGATAATCCAAATACCCTGACTTGATCAGCTTGATCAGTATATATTCTACATATGCAATAAAATAACACATATCACCCTACTAATATGTAAAATATTATATTTTAAAAGTTTGAGAACAGAATGAAGGGAAGGATAACGGAAGAGAAGGATGACAGAAGGGGAGGACGGAGAGAACAAAAGAGAAAGAAACAGAAAGATTTGCCAAAGTCCTTCCCATATCTCCTGGTCAACTGAACTCCTGTTCTCCCAGACCCATGAACTTGGCAACAGGGTTCAGCAACCCCTGCCCAGTGACCCTAGGCCTTACTGACATCTCCTCTCTGATTCCTGATTCCACCAGGATCCTCACTGCCTGGGCTCACATCCCTGCACCGCCACTTGCTCCCTGGGTGAATTAGCACTGACCTGCCAGGGCTGGTGAGTTAATGCATGGAATGTGCTCACAACAGGGCTCAGCACAGAGCAAGCACTGAGAACTGCTCATGATCACTGCTGTCATCTCATCAAGTACTTTGTACTGTCTGAATCTAGTTCATTTAAGTCTCACCTTCTTGGCAAATTTCAAGTTCTGTCACACAGTACACAAGGCAGTAAGCCTCACAGATCCAGACCAGAGTGTTCTGTACACTCCCGGCTGACACTGCACCTGAAACATACCACTGTGGTGAGCAGGGCTGGCTGGACCCACTGAGAGGTGCCTGCATCACAGTGAGGTCTAATGCACGTAGGAGGTGCTGTCCATACCCTGCATCAGGGACTACTGTTCACGGGGTGTGCCAGCCCAGGCTATTAATGCCATGCTCCCGCACTGTCTAACAGACAAGATCTGATACCAGGTAAATTCTAAAAATAAACAATGCAAAACATATCTTTTAAATAAGCTACATGCCAATCTGCCACAGCACATTCAACCAAGCAATACAATTTACTTGGGTTTCCTCTGCTCCTTGCAGATTCTTTTCCTTTAGGCTAAACAAATAGGTGCCTTGAGCATCAAACTATAGTTTAAAAATATCCTGAAAGCCACCAATGTTCTCAACTACAATCTAAGAAGTATCCATTCAAATCATGCCTTATACACTGCTATTTGTCCCAAGTGACGAGCGAGCACTTTCAAAAATCTCTTAGTTTCTGTCAAGTTCTTCATAAATCTTTTTGGCCTTTCATGGTGTCATCTCCTCTGACAGCAGCTCCCCTTGCCCTACACCAACATCTGACCGTTTCTCTCAGAAGACTACAGTGCCCACCAGCTCTTACATAGAAATGTCAATATGTGTTACTCTGGAAACAACATAAAGGACATCTCTACAATTACTTCTCTGCAGTAAAGCAGAAAAAATTCAGTGGGTCAAGAAAAAAAATCCCATTGAATTTTTTAAAACTAGTTTTACAAACTAACTGTATTAGTCCATTTTTACACTGCTGATAAACACATACCCAAGACTGGGAAGAATAAGAGGTTTATGAACTTATAGTTTCACATGGCTAGGGAGCCCTCACGATCATGGTAGAAGGTAAGGAGGAACAAATCACATCTTACATGCATGGCAGCAGGCAAAGAGAGAGCTTGTGCAGGGAAATTCCCATTTTTAAAACCATCAGACCTCATGAGACTTATTCGCTATCACCAGAACAGCACGGGAAAGACTCGCCTCCATGATTCAGTTCTCTCCCACCAGGTCCCTCCTATAACACATGGGAATTGTGGGAGCTACAAGATGAGATTTGGGTGGAGACACAGAGCCAACCCATATCATTCCAACCCTGGCCCCTCCCAAATCTCATGTCTTCACATTTCAAAACCAATCATGCCTTACCAACAGTCCCCCAAAGTCTTAACTCATTTCAGCATTAACTCAAAAGTCACAGTCCAAAGTCTCATCTGAGACAAGGCAAGTCCCTTCCACCTATGAGCCTATAAAATCAAAAGAAAGGTAGTTACTTACTACATACAATGGGGGTACAGGAATTGGGTAAATATAGTCAGTCTGAATAGGAGTAATTGGCCAAAACAGAAGGGCTGCAGGCCCCATGCAAGTCCAAAATCCAGCAGGGCAGTCAAATTTTAAAATTCCAAAATGGGAGAGAGATCCAAGATGGCCGATCACTAGCAGCTCAGGATTCCAGCTCCCAGTAAAAGCGCAAAGAGCCAGTGGACGCCACACTTACCAATAAATTTTCGCTGCCCACAGACCAGGACATTCCCAGTGGAGGAGCCCCACAGGTCGCCAGTGCGACCCTTTCGGCTGGCGCGGCTTTTTTGCCGGCGCGGCTTTTTTGCCGGCGCCTCGGCTCGGCGGCTCTTGCTGCGGAGTAAACGGGACTGAGTCTCCTTTTGGATGATGTTTGGAGCTCTGGGAAGTCAGAGCAGACCATCTAGCTGATTGAAAAAGGGACTGAAGAGGGAAGTGAGACCGGAGACCCCCAGGCAGAAAAGCACCACGAATTTCAACGCTGCTGATTTGGCTAGCGTTGCGGGTCGCCACAGTGCCAATTACATAGATTCCGGAGCTGGGAATTAACAAGCTCGACGTCCACTCAGAGACCTAATTTGAAAGTTGGTAATTACAAAAA